>PVJI01018145.1:0-34026 GCA_004026765.1 Micronycteris hirsuta
GATATTTTTCTATTATATCTATTTATTATTAATCCTCACACTTATTTATTTATCTCTCAGTCAAGAAAACAAATATATGTGTCCTGTATTAAAGAAAAAAACCAGAGAGGGATGGTGGCAGACAGAAAAGTTAGAAATGTGTTTACTTTTTTTATTACTACAGTTATAGTAATAATGAAGAAATAGTGAAGAAAAAAGGGAAGCTAGAGTTAATAGAAACTAATATATAATTTTGATTTAAAAAATTCCAGAGAATGACAGTGTCTAGTTTTCAGAGAAAACAGCCTAAGGGTGTCTCTATGTCTAGCTTCTTAAGGAAGTCATCTATATATTTTCTAAAATCTTTTTAAAAAGTTGTTATACAACTTTCTTTAATTGCTAATTTAAACATCTTTTTTGTAAAAAAAAAAAATTCTTTTTGAGGTCTCCTCAGGGTTCCTGAAGCTAAGCTACATGCTGCTTGTTTTGTGGTGCGGCGTGGATTCCCCCAAAGAACAGCTCAGACACTCGTGGTATAAACCAGATTCTGTGCGCTACAGTGTAAACCCTGCCAAGTGCTTTCTGTTTCTTTTAAAGAAGAGCATAATGAACCTAATTTGATATCACTTAGTTTCAGCAATTAACTCACAGCTAATATTGCTTCATGTATTACCACCTCTCATTTCCCCAGATTATTATTTTCTTTTTACCTTTTGATCTCCTTCATTCGTTTTCCCCAGTTCTCCAGCCCCTGCCTCAAGTACCCACCAATTTATCTTTCTCTGTCTGACTTAGTGCACCTCAAGGAACATGTATGTTGTTGCAAATAGCAAGATTTCATCTTTTTTATGGCTGAGTAGTATTACATTGTGTGTGTATCACATCTTCTTTATCCGTTCATCTGTCATGGACACTTAGGTTGTTTCCATATCTTGGCTATTATACAATGCTGCAATAAATATGAGGGTGCATGTATCTTTTTAAATTACTGTGTTCATTTTCTTCAGATAAATACTCAGAACTGGAATTACTGATGCATATGGTAGCTCTATTTTTGATTTTTTGAGGAACCTAGTTAGTGCTTTCTACAGTGGCTACACCAATTTATATACCTAACAACAGTGCACAAGCCTTCTCTTTTTCCACATCATTGTCAACACTTATTTCTTGTTGTTTGGTTTTTTTTTTTTTGATGTTAGCCGTTCAGACACGTGTAAGGTGACATCTCAGTGTGGTTTTGATTTGCACTTCCCTGATGATTAATGATGTTTAGCATCTTTTCTTGTACCTGGTTAACCATCTCTATGTCTTCTTGGAAAAATATCTAGATCTTCTGTCCAATTTTAAAATTGGATTGCTTGTCATTTTGCTGTTGAGTTGTATGCATTCTTTAAATATTTTGGATATTAGCCCTTTATCAGGTGCAAATATTTTCTCCCACTCAGCAGGCTGCCAGTATTTTGTTCACGGTTTTCTCTGCCGTGCAGGAGTGTTCTAGTTTGCTGTGGTCCCACTTGGGCACTTTCGCTTTTTGTGTCAGATTGAAAATATCATTGCCAAGAGCTATGCTGAGAAGTTTACTGCCTGTGTTTTCTTCTGAGAGTTTCATGATGTTAGGTCCTACATTCTAGTCTTCAATCTGTTTTGAGTTCATTTCTGTGCATGCTGTAAGTTGCCCGGTTTTCCCAATACAATTAGCAAAGAGACTGTGCTCTCCCCATTGTGTGTTCTTGGCTCCTGTGTTGTAACGTAATTGCATGGGCTTATTTCTGGACTTTCTATTCTATTCCATTGGCCTATGTGTCTGTTTTTATGCCAGTACTATTTTAATTACTACAGCTTCGTTATATGGTTTAAAATCAGGGAACATGATGCCTCCAGCTTTATTCTTTCACAAGATTGCTGGGTTATTCAGGATCTTTAATGACGCTGGGATTTCGTCTCAACAAAATCCGTGGGGGACCATACCCTGACGTGTGAATCAATCTTACCCAGAGACACGCTTGGAGAAAAGAGTCTGGCAGCCACGGGCCTTTTCCAAGACGGAGGGAAAGACCCGTGGCTGCCGGACTCTTTTCTCCAAGCGTGTCTCTGGGTAAGATTGATTCACGCGTCAGGGTACGGTCCCCCATGGATTTTGCCGGGACGAAATACCAGCGTCACTTTAATGGTTCCATACACATTTTAGGGTTATTTGTTCTATTACTGTGAAAAGTGCCTTTCAAATTTTGATAGGAACTGCATTGTATATGTAGATGGCCATGGGTCATATGAATGTTTTAATGGCATTGATTTTTCCAATCCATAAGCATGGAATATCTTTCCATTTACTACTTCTTCAATTTCTTTCATTAATGTTCTGTAGTTTTTATTTTTTTTATTTTTATTTTTTTATTTTATTTTTGTTCAATTACAGTATGTTCTGTAGTTTTTAATATAGATGATCCCTGACTTACAGTAAGTTTGACTTGGGATTTTTCAACTTTACAATGGTGTGGAAGTATATGAATTCACTAGAAACCATACTTTGAGATCTGAATTTTGATCTTTTTTAGGGCTAGTGGTATGTAGTTCAATAGTCTTGTGATACTGGGCAGGGAGTGAGCTGCAGCTCCCAGTCAGCTACAAGATTACGAGGGTAAGCAACAATACTCTACAGTTTCCCTTGGTGTTAAGTGATTTTGCCCAACTGTAGGCTAATGTAAGTAATATAAGGTTGGCTAGGCTAAGCTATCATGGTATTTTGACTTGTGATACTTTCAACTTACAATGGATTTATTGGGACATAACCCCACTGCCAGTTGAGAAGCATCTGTATACAGATCTTTCACTTCCTTGGTTAAATTTATTCCTAGGTATTGTATTCTTTTTGATCCAATTGCAGATGGGATTACTGTCTTAATTTCTCTTTCTGATAGTTCATTATTAGTATACAGAAACACAATAGATATTTGTGTATTGACTGCATCCTGTGACTTTTACTGTATTTGTTGATTAGTTCTAACAGGTTCGATGGAATATTTAGGATTTTCTATATATAATATTATGTAAGCTGAGAATGGTGACAATTTCACTCCTTCTTTTTTAATTTGAGTGTCTTTTATTTCTTTTTCTTGCCTGACTGCTCTGGTGAGGACATTCAATACTATGCTGAATTAAAGTGGCAGGAATGGGACATCCTTGTTTTGTTCTTGCTCTGAGAAGGAAAGTTTTTAGCTTTTCATCACGAGGTATGACGTTAGCTCTGGGCTTGTTACATATGGTCATTATTATATTGTGGTATGTTCTTTGTTCTCTCTACTCCCACTTTGTGGAGAGTTTTTTTAAATCATAAATTATTGCTGAATATAGTCAAATACTTTTTCTGCATCTCTTGAGAAGTTCATATAATATTTATCCTCCATTTTGTTAATATGGTGTATCTCACTGACTTATTTATGAATGCTGAACCACCCTAGTATACCTGGAATATACTAGTATACCTAGTATACCTTGATAATAGTGTATGATCCTTTTAAGTGCATTGCTGAATTTGATTTGCTAATATTCTGATGAGGATTTTTATATTGATGTTCATCAAGGATATTGGCCTGTAATCTTCTTTCCTTGTGGCATCCTTGTCTGGTTTTGGTGACAGGATAATGCTGGCCCCATGATGGGTTTGAAAGAGTTACCTCCTCTATGACTTATTGAAAGAGCTTGAGAAGGACTGATATTAATTCTTCTTTGAACATTTAGTAGAATTCGCCAGTGAAGCCGTCTGGTCCTGCACTTTGGTCTCTTGGGAGTTCTTTGATTACTGCTTCAATCTCCTTACTGGCAACCTGTCTGTTCAGATTTTCTATTTCATGTATTTAAATTGTCATTTTCTGTTTAGTGTTGACGGGGTAGTAGAGCCAGATTGAATCAGTTGTCTTATTAGTTTTTAAGTTAATTCTCTTATATTTTCAGTAATTGTATTCTTGTCTATATTATTTACTAGACTAAAATTTTCATGACAAAGGAGACTATTTCTCCCTTTTCACTGTCACATTCCCACTATTGAGCATAGATCTTGGAACACGGTGGGCAATAAATAAATATCTGCTGAACTGAATGGAATTAAAATGTACATTCAGATTTCTCTTCTGATATATGGATATCAATGCATGTTCATTTCTTCCTACAATTGCCACACTTCTTAAAGGAATTAATTTATAATTCTACTATCCAAATAATTAATAATTACTCTATGGATACACATATAAAAATTAAAAACACTTTCCTAAATAATCAGTGGGTCAAGAAGAAAAAAAATTTCAAATAAGTTAAAAATAAAAAATATCAGAACACTACACACTAGACATGGAAGAATAAAATAAAAAATGTTCAACTTTAGCAATTAGGAAATTAAGAACAATAATGCCAACACAACCACACCCTAAGAAATGCAGAGAAAAGTACAATTAAAAACAGAAATACAAAGTATAAAAATAGAAACAATTAATCAAACATATTTCTGGGGTGCAGGGCCCACAAAAACAAAACAAAACTGAACAACAAATCAATACTGAAGCAGGCAAAACTTTAGCAAAACAAATCAAGGTAAAATAACCTACAAAAGACAAATGAGGAATGAAAGGGGAATACAAAAAAGAAAGAAAATATTGTATACAAATCTGTGCTAAAAATGTGAAAAAAATCAGTAAAATAGGTAGGTATTACAGAAATGTATTATAAAAATTGACTCAAAATAATAAAAAAAGAAAATGGATATGCATACAAGGAATTGAAAAGGTTATGAAACTATTTCCTCGTAAAAGATTCTAGGCAAGAAGCTTCTTGGCAGTGAACTCTTAAACTTTTAAGAAACAGAAGACCTTATGTTACAGAAACATCCAGAGCATAAAAAAATATGGAAACTGTCCCAGTAGATGTTAGGAAGCCAGCTCTGGAAAAACCTGAACAAAGTAACATAAAAAAAGAATAATAAAGACAGGTTTCTTAACCTCAAGGTAGTGCAATGTCATGGATAAGCGAGGACAGGTGCTGGCGTTTGAGTCTCAGCTTTACTATTCACTAGTTATGCCACTTTGAGCAAGGTACTTTCCTCTGTGAAGCCCCAGATTGTGAGGATTAAATGAAAAAATCCATGTTAAACATTTACCATCATCTGAGCAGCAATAATTGAATGGGAGGACTGTCCATGGTTCCCTTAAAAATGTAAAAGTTTGCATTTTGTCAGTATGTTCATTTTTTCAGAAAGGAGGGTTCATGGCTTTTCTGAGATTTTCAAACAAATCATGGCTCCCCCAAGTTAAGATTCATTGCTATGCACTAATCATACTCTGAGTACAGGTGCAGAACAAAAATCTGAATGCAACACAAGCAAAATAACTACGAAAGTAACAACATTAAAGAATCATTCATCAATACAGAAAAATTAATCTTTGAAACTGAAGGCTACTCTGGGGTGAGCGTGTACTGGGCAGCTTGTATAGAAAGCAATTCGGTTGTATCTATCAAGACCCCTTTAAACTAATAATATCTGTACTCTTTCACTGAATAATTGTGCTTCCACATCTAAAGAAAATGGCCATTGAAATAAAAATACGTGTGCACAGATGCTTATTATGGGGTAATTTATAACACCACCACATCAGAAACATCTGAATGTCTAACAATAGAGAAATAGGTAAAAAAAGATGCATCCATTCAACGGTGCAGCACGTGGCCATTCAACGCAGGGTTTTGAGAACTGCGGTGACACAAAACAATGCTCGCAATGTGATTTTTTTTAAAGTAAGTTAACCAGTATAGACAGTATAATGCTAACGCTATAAAATAAAATACACACAGCAACGCAATTTAAAGGAAGAAAATACACTGAAAAGTTCAGAATGATTAACTGTGTGGTGAGCTTAAGAATGATATATAATATTATATATCCTATAAAATGAATGTAATCATATATATTTTATGTATTTTATAAAGTGATATATATTTTTTACTTTTCAGATATTCTAAAATAAACATTTCAAAACAACCATGTAGAAGATATTTTTAAAATCCTGCTAATAAAGGTGGGTAATCAAAAGGATCATCGGAACTACTGCTCTCTACACTGTAATTTCTGCTTATAATATTGTTTCAGCTTTCTACATAGTGTTAAGGTAATTTTAGAACACTGATGACTAATGACAGACCTGCCAAGTGGAGTCAGCTACCAGCAATGCAATGTTTCGGTAGGTTAGGATACCATCTTTCTCGGCCTTTGGAAATGGCATGAAGTTTTCTCTGACTTTCATATGAAAAGAGCAGTGAAAAATGTCCATTCTATCAGTAATATTTCAGAAACAGTGTCATGCTTTTTTGTTTCAAATTTTATAAAGAAAGAAAACCTGGAAAAATCACTGGGCAGATAACACATATGAAATAAGATGGCTAATAAAACCCTTGTAACCCCTCCGCCCCCAACCGCAGTATTACATGATATCACATGACGTTCCCGGTCAACCCACTCCACCTTCTGTGACCGTAAAGTACGGTCCTGGTGATCACCTCGGGTGGCAGAGTGTAGGCATTTATTTCATCAGACAAAGCTGAAGACAGCATATACTAAACTTTACTTGTATGTCCACAGATCATTAGCTGTCTTCACTATCACTTTGCTTGCCTCACTGGTAGGTATGAATTCATCTACATCAAAAATTTGATGGCTTTTCTATCATTTTTCTTCATCTTGTCAGAAAACTGACAAACCCACTGAGGGTCACGCTAGTCAGTAAATATCACTTTTAAATTATACAGGTTTTCAGGGGGGACACAGGTGCACAGCATTTATAATATCTGATGGGCTGTACTATTATCATAAGGTGGACTTTCTAAAATATTTTAATGGAATTTTTTAATGTCAAACTTGTAGACTATCCTATTTGCTTCTTCCCATAGTCCTTTCATCTGAATAAAAATTATGCTACCTAGGTTCCTACTTTCTCTAAATAAATAATTTCTTCCTTGCTTTTCACGTGAATTTCTCATGTCTTCACTGACCTGGAACTTTGTCTTGTAACCCAAGAGCCTTATCAGCATTAAATCAGCTCCTGCCTCAGGCAGCAAATAATACACTTACATATTTATGTTCTGGAACAGGAGGATATTTATAAAGAGAGAGAGGAGAATAGGGTGTATGAAAAAGATAGAGGGACAAAATGAGACACAGGAATAAGAAGCAAGGTGGAGAGATACAGAAAAATATTGAAGTGCCATTGGTTTGGGGATAAATATATTACTTAAAAGAAAATTGCTAAAAGCCTTCTATAACCAGGGTTATAGGTACATTAGAAACTGTTTTTATAGCTCTTCAAATTGATTTTCAGAATATTCCCTTTAGCCCTAGAAAACAGATGGAATACTTTTTATTTTGAAATTACCCCCATCAACTTTTCCCCATTGCGGCATATTACTTCTGATTTTTAAGACAATAGTTCTGAGTCCAAGGATATATACAATCACAGACAAAAATTCTTCCTCATGTGTAGCTATGCCAGTTAAATATTAAATGTTCTTTCCAACAGTGAATCAGTTAATCACTGTGGCTTCCATATGTTACTTGTAGAGCACCTGCTCAAATGAGGTGTTTTGTTTTGTTTTTTTCCAGGTTGCTTGACATTTCAGGACCTTGCTAAAGATCCCAACTTGCTTTCATCTCAAATGCTCTCTCAACACTGATGCAACAGCCTGCGCACCTGGATGTGGCCTGTGTGGAAAACGGTCCTGGTCAGGACAAGGAGGTCGAGCTCACTGATGGTGGAAGCGGTGCATCACCTCTGCAGAGTACACTGACTTGACTTCACTCTTGGCTTCTGTACTCGTCACCAGTCAGCACGCTCCCTGTAGTCAACTGCAACCTTCGGTTACATACAGGATATCCCAAACGTGACCTGGGATGTAGCCTCACCGTTCCTCAGGCTTACTGTCAAACAATAATGCTCTGCCAACTCTGCAGCCGTTTGAATTCCAGTATACTTTCTTGGGTGGGCATGTCTAGAGTCTATTTATTAGCATGCAACAGTTTCAAGGGTTTCTAAAGACGTCTATCTGTAGAATGAAATGAGAGAAGGCCTCACCAGCTCAGACATATATTCTGGCATCAGCTTGCAGGCCCTTGTGTCTCCTTGAGAAAAGCTTATGAAGCCTCATGGTAAATAAATTTTATTCAATTAAATAAAATGGTATCTATGACCATCCTGATTTACTTCAATGGCAATGAAGAATATGTTAGACAAGGTGCTGTCAACTGGCCATCATGCATATTTAGAATTTTGGTCACTTAATTAGTTTACAAGCTTTGCAGTATCTGAGAGTGGGCATTCTCACTGTGTCAAAGGAAGGTCACAGAATAGAATAGATGCCCTTGCACTTCCCATAAATTTGATGTGAACAGGCTGTATATTCTTTTCTTTTTTTATTTCCCCCTCCTCTTGGCAACCATTAGCTAGTTCTCTATATCTATGGCTCTACTTCTATTTTATTTATTCGTTTTGTATTTTTTTAGATCCCATATTACAAAAATCATACAGTATTTGTCTTTCTTATTTCCCTATCTGTCATTCTTTTATTTCACTCAGCATAATACCCTCTAGGTCCATCCACGTTGTCACAAATGGCAAAATGTCATTCCTTCTTATTGCTGAATCACAATCCATTGTATATGTGTACCATAGCTTCTTTATCCACGGATCTATTGATGGACACAGGCTGCTTCCATATCTTAGTTATTACTAGTAATGCTGCAATGAACATAAGGGTATGTATGTTTTAGAATTAGTGTTTTTATTTTCTTCAGCTAAACACCCAGAAGTGGAATTAATTGCTGGATCACATGGAAGTTCTGTCTTTAATTTTTTGAGGGATCTCCTTTCTGTTTTGCATAATGGCAGAACTAATTTATAATCCCATCATTAGGGTTCCCTTTTCTCTACATTCCTGCCAGAATTTGTGATTTGTTAATCTATTGATGATGGTCATTCTTATAGGTGTGAGATGGTATCTCATTGTGGTTTTGGTTTGCATTTCCTTGATGATCAGTGACTATGAGCATCTTTTTCGTATGTCTTTTTTGGAGAAATGTCTCTTCAGGTCCTCCACTCACTTTTTTATTAGACTGGGTTTTTTTTTATGTTAAGCTTTATGAATTCCTTATGTGTTATGGATATTAGTCCCTTAATGAATGTATCACTTACAAATATCGTTTCCCATTCAGTAAGTTGTCTTTTCGTTTTGTTGATGATTCAGAGTCTATATATGTATTCTTGACCATAATGAGGCCAAAGTTGTCAAATACTTTGGTGATATAGGCGAAATGATAAAGTTGAGTAGCTATTGTTAGATAAGGTCCTCATGTCTATCACAAGCTAGTTGTTGTCTTTGTTTCTAAGTTAATTAAATATTTTCTGGTATTTATGAAATAGCTCTTTCATGGTTCATATGAATCAGTCACGGTTACCTTTGGTGGAACTTTTATTACAAGTCATTAAGTCAATCAACTATCTGCTTTGACAATGCATTTGGCAGAAATATTTTGGAAGAGCAAGTCAAACATTAAAATTTAACAGCATGGCTACTCAAACTCCATCTCACCTGGCTCAAAAACACCACAAAACTAAGTCCAAATTCAACAGGGTCAACAAAAAGCTTTAAAATAGCCCATTTTATTTTTTTGTTTAATTTTTCAATTGAATTATCATTGAATAACAATTTATTACCACCTCCCCAATTTTTTAAAAACTACTTTATTATTGTTCAGTTATAGTTGTCCGTATTTTCTCCCTCCCTCCCACCCCATCCCAACCTAACTCCCTCCCTTGCTTCCACCTCCCCCCCACCCCCACCCTTGGTTTTGTCTATGTGTCCTTTATAGTAGTTCCTGAAAACCCTTCTCCCCATAGTCCCCTCCCCCTCCCCTTTGGCTATTGTTAGATTGTTCTTAATTTCAATGTCTCTGGTTATATTTTGCTTGCTTTTTTCTTTTGTTGGTTAGGTTCCCGTTAAAGGTGAGGTCACATGCTATTTGTCCCTCACCGCCTGGCTTATTTCACTTAGCATACTGCTCTCCAGTTCCATCTATGCTGTCACAAAGGGTATAAGCTCCTTCTTTCTCTCTGCTGCATAGAATTCCACTGTGTAAATGTACCATAGTTTCTTGATCCACTCATTTGCTGATGGGCACTTGGGTTGCTTCTAGCACCTGGCTTAAAATAGCTTATTTTAGATATACAGCTTGTCAAGCCACAGTGCCTTTGTTGCTTTTTGGATTTCACATTGCTCTCACCCACATTATCACACTTGTTCCTCTTGACAACTATCTGAAGTATCACTATCTTCCAGAACACAGAAGAGGAAACCAAGGCTCCCAGAGTTAAGGGACAAAACTGAAAGTCATCCAGCAGTTTGGGTTTTCTGCTTTCCACTTCCCTCTGCCCCCCAGAACAGTACACACGCACTGATGTAGGTGTAAACAGATGTTGGGGAGCAGCTCACAAGACAAAGTGGGTATGATGTATTTAGTACCATCTCCCAGTTATCTGATTATTTTTCTATTAAAAAAATCAACAGTTCAAATAGTTCAGAGGAGGTCTGAAATTTTCCCCTTTCAATAAAAAGGGGGAAATTTGATTAATCTAATAAAGGTTAGGCCTTTTCCATCAAAGGTTTTCAATACAGGCATATCTCATTTTATTATGCTTCCCTTTATTGTGCTCCACAGGTGTTACGTTTTTCACAAACAGAAAGGAGCTCCCTGCCCACCAGCAGAAATATTACAAGTTGCTTTATTACAGTGGTCTGAAACTGAAGCTGCAGTATCTCTGAGGTTACCTTTAGTTAAATTCAAGATGGGACAATGTGCCTGTATTAATGCTTGATTTGGTTGATGCCTAGTGTATTGAAGGACCTTGCCTGTAAAGAAAGTATTAAAGCAATTAACTTCAACAAAACTGCAGGCAGTATCCCCTCCCTGCCACTCCTGAAGGTCTGCCCCAGTTCTTGCCTGGCATGTTCTACTATCTATTTTATGTTCTTCCCAGTCTCTCCCTGGCTTTCCTTTTCCAGCCTCAACACTGGTAGGAAGATGTTCTTTACAAAGCACAACTCCAGTTGCCTGAAACCTTTTGATGGGTCCTCTCACACCTACAGGATCAAGTCCAAATCCCATCTACGTGCACATTTCTCACCTCCTTTTACTCTTCCATGTAATACCTCCTTTGGTGGCAATAGTGAATAAGTACATGAAGTTCTCTGAACATGATATGCCCTCTCATGCCTCTGTACCCCCATGTTTGGACTCCTTTTTCCTAATTCAGTTACCAGGCCAACTCCTAATAGTAGTAAAAAGTAAATGTGCACCAGGCGTTGGACAATGTGTCTGTCCTTCCTTTTATGAACCAGAAAAATGGAAGGAAGGGGATATGAGGTTAGCTTTGCTGCTGCCAAAGCTGTGGTCAGTTACTTTGCAACAAGATTTTAGTCAGGAAGGAGGTCCGTCCCTCTGAAGAGATGCTTGGGGAAGAAGAAATTGCTTCCATCCTGATTAACCACAGGGCAGCTGTCTATTCCGTTCGTTTCCGTTTAAAAAGTCTTCAGAGTGTGTGCTAAGGTCACAAAGATCAATAAGCCAGATCCCTTACCCTATGGAACTTTCCAGCTTAGTAATGGCAACAGACCTAAGAAAGAGATCCTTTCCAATATGATGCGTTTACGCTACCAATAAAAGCGGCAAGCACTGGGACAGAGCACAGAGACCGGCACACTGACAGTGGAGCTAGTGGTCACGTTCAAGGATGAGTAAAAGTTAATCAGGTCTACAGAGGTGGGAAGGCTGGTCCAAGCAGAAAAAGCCTGGAAGAGGAGAGGGCATTATGATCTCATCTTAGATGATTTTTTGACTCTGTATTGATGAATAGTTTACACTATACCATGACCGATGGTATGAATGAATGAATGCCCTCAAACCAAGTTAGCTCCAGGAAAGGGAGCGGTGGGAGATGACAGGGAAAGCAGGCGGGGGCCTGGCCCCGGCCTTCGCGGGTTACTGAGAAGCACCTGGAATTGCTCTAGTCGGCACGGCAGGGCTGCAGAGGTCTGGACGCGGTCCCATTGGTGTTCTGCCACATTGACGGTTCCTAGGGTTTGGGTTCCAAATGCTAGTAAAATGGGGGGTGGGGGTGGTAAAGCTGTTTGTTGTTTTTTTAAAACCCCGTTTGTTTATAAGATTAATATGTTTTATTTTATAGTAGGAACATACTATTTTGAAATTTTAGTATTTTTTTATCATAGTCATTTTACAACAGGAAAGGATTTCAAAGGAGTCATTTAAATAGTACATTTAAACTTACTGTTACTGTATTGCCCTTATTTTTATGTCAGATTGCTGAAAATGTCATCCTGGACTAGAATTTAATTGTCCAATAGTACGGTGTACTTGGATAGGTCACTCTGGGACTATAATTTAGACAGAGCCAGAGGGGCCACATCGGGGGCAGGGAGCCCAACTAACAACTAAAATGATAGCATTATTTTAAAACTAAAAAGCCTAAGAAAATATTTGCTTTAGAACTCAACTCCATAAACCTTTTTCTGATTTTCTTCTAACAAATGTCTCTGGTTTAGGACCTTCCACAGAATAAGGATTTTGGCTAATTAATCCTTAATGTTAGCGAGCCCTTGAGAGAGAACGGAAGTGACAAGTGTAGGAAAAAAATACACAAGGAAAGGGGAAAAGCAGCAACTCGAAATCAAGATATTAAAGCTACTCTATCCCCAAATCACTGAGGGTTCTCCATGGCCCCAAATTGGCGTTTGTTTTGCATTCCTGTGAAGCCCACGAGGCGAGGATCCAGCTTATGGCACCAGTGACAAGCAGGAGCCCCCGCGGTACGGAGAGGGGTGGGGTGGAATGGGCTGGTACACAAAGCCCGAGAAGGGGGTGGATGCACCCAGGGCCCAGAAACTACCATTTCATCTCAGTCCTCTCAAGGGAGGGAACTTTTCACAAGGCAGAGCTGAGCAGAGTGGGAAGGGGGTGAAAAGGACTGTTTGATACGTCATACAGCAGGCATGAATTTAAAACCAAATCTGAGTGTTGTGAGGTTGATATCCTAATATCACTGTGCGAGTTAATAGATGGGTTCAGGGGTGATACTAGTAAGTGAGATATCAAGACAGTCTCATTCCAGGTCCTTAAGAGCAAACAAGACGTAGAGAAACTACAAATCTGATGCTAAGCCTGACTGTGCCAGGTGGTTTTGTTTTTATTTCCAGTATTAGGGCAAAATCTCTATTCACTGGAATCCATCCAACTCAAATCCTGGGGCAGAGCTGGTTTTCAGCAAAACTGTGGAATGAGCCTCACAGTTCTGAGCCCCATTTACCCTTTTTTCATCAAAGGCACAGCTTTTACTTCTAGAGTCTCAAATTTAAAACCATTGCCTCCATTGGGGAAATGTTCATTTTCATGACCCCAATGAAATGAGCTTTCTGGAGAGATAAGGGCCACTGCGGAGAGAAGATGGGAGGTGTTGTGGCCTGTCTGTTGTCCTAATGGGTGTGCCACTGGGAAACGCTACCGGGTAGTTCCAGACTTTGGGAGAAAGTAGTAAGTTAGAGTTCATAATCAGGGATGTTTTTAAAAGGCAAAATTTCAAGGATTTTTGTGGAGTCAGGAAAGTTCAATACCTTATAGTATCCACAGATAGAATTTCAGTACCAAACACATTAATATTACAAAAAAAGATTCTAAAGAATCAAAGATACTATACTCACTACATTTTTAGATAGAGTTTTAAAAACAAGGGTTAAAACCGAAAGAACACCCTGTTTAACCTGAAGACAGCTGTCCAACGCTACAAACCACTCCCGAAGCTGCCCCGCTGAGTCCCGGAACTGTCCTGGTGTATTTCTTGAATCAATAATCAAATTGAAAGCCTTTCTAAGATTTAATTTATTCTGGCAAATTAGTTACTTACGCTTTTGGAGTTTGCAACCAATCTCTCCCTTCCTACCAAGGCATATCTCAATCTCAAAATTCTACTTCCTGCAATTAACACTGTTTCAAGAAAATATCAGTGCACATGAACTCACAGAAGCAGTGTCTGCACTACCGAGGGAGAGCGCGTGACAGGCGCCACAGACGCTTCCGAGGGAGCACTGCATTCCCCACAGCCGGGCGGCACGCTCCCCACTCAGACACGCCTTTCCTTGCACCACCGCTCAGCTTCTTCCTCAACGTAGCTTTCAGTAGAAAATGTCAACAATTATGGGCCCTTTGAGATTTAAAATCTGAAACTCAAATTATCAAGCCTTAATAAAAGCCTAATAAATTCCTCTATGTGTTATATTTTGTCTGCTTAATTACCCCAACCCTATAAAGAAAGCGATGCAGAAGCAGAGCTTGTATGTTAGCTTTACAGACGAGTGCTTTTTGAGACTCTTTCCTCTAAATTTAATTTTTATGTGTACATTTAAAAACATAAATTCAGAAACATTATAAATCTGGAACACAGATCACTCCTATAAATATATTAAATGGAGAAATTCTCTTGGAAGGCAAAAAGTGATTAAAACCATCAAAAAAGTTCTTTATCTTAAAGAGTACGTTCTCAGCTCAGTAGGCACCTCTTTATTATTGCTAAGGGTATATTTTTTACACTGATCCAACTTGCTTATTGGAACTACCATTTCAATACTGTTTCTACAGAACATAAATAAACTTTTAATGAATCATGGAGTCACTGTTACTTTGAAAATGGTCTTTGCTTATCTGCTGCTGTTTAGAAAAAAATAGCACTAACATTATTTTTATTCTGATGTTAATCTTAAACGGTATCTTTGGAGGGAAGCAAAAAATGTAGCCTTATCATGCACCTACGGAGGAAGTGCCCCTGTGATGCCTCTGTAACGTCTTCACCTCAGAGGAGCAGGACAATTACTCTGCCCTGACACTTGAGGTCAGGCTGGTGTTACCAGCAGATCATTGTCCTTGTGTACCTTGACCCTACCTTCACCGCACCCCCAGCTAAGAAAAGGGGCTTCCTGTAGTATGATCAACGCTTACTACTCCTTAATATGCATTTTCTAATTTTGCAGTAGCTAGCTTCTTAACTGAGCTAGTCACTGCTTAAGTAAAAATATGTGTCCCAAAACTGTAGTAAAAAAAAAAAATCACTTTTCCCATCAAAAAACAAAAGGCAGGAGGCTCAGGCGCCATTTTTCTTCTTCTTTTTTAATTGAATTTATTGGGGTAACATTGGTTCACAAAACTGGTTTCAACTGTACAACTCAACAAAACATCATCTGCACACGGCACCGTGTGTCCGTCGTTCAAAGCAGTCTCTTTCCGACCCCATTCTGCCCACTTTGCCACCTCCGTCTACCCCCCCGCCCCAGGCCCCTTCCCTCCGGCCAGCACCACGCTTCATCTCTGTCTGATGCCATTTCAAAGCCAAAACTCCTTACTGATCTTTCTCTGAAACTTTCAAGCCTGGGTTTACGTGGTTTAAAGTGGATTGTGCAAATATTTATAGACCATGAATATGCTACACAGACTAAAGCAAAAGGCAACCCAAAAGCACAAGAACAAATCCTATACAATTGGTATCACAGGGTTTTTTGTTTTGTTTTTTCACATTTTTTGTTCTGATAATACATGTTATGAAAATAAGCAGTCCTCACTGCAAAGATATTTTTCAAGGAACCTTCCCCGTTTACCTCTTATATAAACATATCCTCAAACCAAACCACGGTTGGTGGAGCAAGAGGGTTTTTAAATCTCAAACCTATACTGCAGGGGTCTATACTGCAGGCCACAAAACACATACACAAAGGTAAGATCTTAACAGAGTGGTAATGAAGTGTACTTGGTGTATCTATGAAGTCGGTATCTGTGAGAACAGTATAAACCAACTGAGGACATGCTTTCATAAACTGGGATATATTACAGATATGATTGTCTTTTTTTTTAAGATTTTATTTATTTATTTTTAGACAGAAGGGAAGGGAGGAAGAAAGAGAGGAAGAGAAACAGCAATGTGTGGCTGCCTCTCACATGGCCTCCACTGGGGACCCGGCCTGCAACCCAGGCATGTGCTCTGGCTGGGAATCGAACCGGTGACCCTTTGGTCCACAGCCCGTGCTCAATCCACTGAGCTGCACCAGCCAGTGCCACATATGATTGTCTTCATTCACTTCTTCTGCAGGTCTGCAGTGAGCATGCACCATGTGTCAGGCACTGGGCCAGGCTCTGTGATACCATGGTGAGCTCGAGCAGAGATGGCCTGTTCTTAGGAAACTTAAGTCTAGTGAGGAAGATGAACCATGACCAAATAACCACACAAATGTGAAATGGTAATTCTGATGTGTGTTAAAGGAGTGTTCCCGTCGCTATGAGAGTGTGCATGCGGTGATTTGGGAGGACTGGAAAAGGTTCTCTGAAAGAGCTCTGGGCATGAGATCTGCTAGGAGCTAATGGGGTGAAGAAGGGCAGGAAGAGCATTTCAAGCAGAGAAATAGCACAGAGAGGCCCCTGTTGGCGAAGAAGAGCATTTGGTCAAGGGAACAGAAGAAGGTGAGCTGTGCCGTGAGCAGAAAGAGCCAGAGGGCATGCGGGAAGAGATTCAGCCTCACGCACACAAGGGTTTTGCCTTTTCCCTAAAAAGAATGGAAAGCCTTTGAAGAGCTTTAGGCAGAGAAGTGACATAATCATATTTGTTGGCATAAAAGACCATTCTAGTTGCCCTCTGGCAAATAGATTTGAGAGGGAAACAACAATGAATGCTGAGGAGCCAGTTGGAAGGTGACTGCTATACTCCTGGCAAGAGAAGAAGGTCTGGTGGCTCAATTGGTTGGAGCATCATCCGGCACACCAAAAAGTTGCAGGTTCGATCCCTGGTCAGGGAATGTAGGGGAGACAATGGATCAATGCTTCTCTCACATTGTCTCTCTTTCTCATTCCCTTCCTCTCTCTCTAAAATCAATAAATATACCCTCAGGTGAGGATTAAAGAAATAAAAGACAGAAGAGAGGCGAGAGCTGATTTTAAGTAGAAACATACTAACATTTCCTAGCCTGTAATCAGTGTGGTGTTTTCACTATTGGCAGATTTTCTCTTATTTGAATAAAAGAAGTTATATTCTATCCAGGAAATGAAACCATCTTTTGGCCCGACAGATGTTTTTCCTGGAAAGACAAATCATATGTAATTATATAAATATAAAATTATCTAAAACTAAAATACATAACTACATACACAGGTATAAAGGTTAGAAGTTGAAGATTTAAGAAATTAAATGGGACATTCATGTGCTTGTTTAGCTATTCTCGACTGAGTATTAAAGGATACTTATTTCTAATTATCTAAATTAAATCACTCAGGCTGTAGACCACACACTTGTAGTTAGCGATGAAATCCACACTAAGTTTCCAGACGTAAACTGTCCATACTTCTATGAATGCTATCATACATCCTTTACTTGTAGTTACTCATGTCTCAAAAGGAGAGAAATGGAAATATGTAAGAAACTAACAGATATCCATAAAACAGAGTGCACGCCTGTGGTCCAGGAAGGGAAATGGTGGGCACAGACCAACCCCCAGCTTTGGAGAGAAGTTACCCAGTGCCTGAAGTTACCTGGCTTTGGCCTTCAGCAGGACCCTTTGAGCTTCCCCCACTGCGTAAAGCAGGACTAGCATATCGGATCCCTGCAGATGCTGAAAGCTGAAGGCAGCAGAAAGAACAGCTTTGACATTCTGTCACTGGAATGACAGGACAAAATGGACTGCAATAAACAAGAGTTTGAGTAGGATAATTTGATACATTGGAACCTTAAGCTTCTCCAAATGCTGAACTCAGCTTGGGACTTGAGATAAGAAAGCAGCATTTACCCTCTTGAATAAAGTAGGAGTAGGTAAAACCAGGAAAAAAGAAACCTCCTGGTGTAAACAGAAACTAGCTCATTAACATGCCTGTCATCAGATATACACATCAATTCACATATGGAATAATAGCATACAACATTCATATATGTTACAAACACATGTAAAACATCATACTTACACACAAGTACAAAATATAACTTGTCCATTGGCCTAATAATATACGAGGAAGGCCAGAAAGAAAAACAAATGCTTGTGAGGAATCTTAAGAAGGAGACAGCACTAGACCAGTATTAAGCTCATTTATATCATATTGCTCCCAACTATTACAAATAAAGATGCCTCTGAATAACATTTTTTTTCCAAATAAACAAGCACATGCAGACACAGATTCTGACTGTGAAGATTTAATTCACAACAGAAGGATGTTGCTTATGGAGTGAGAAGTGAAATCACAGTCCCTCTGGGCACATCCAGGTGTCTGCCAGTTCTCCATAACAAGACTGAGTGATGTGCTCGCATTTCAAAGCCTGTTTTGTTTCAGTGAGGCCAGTGCAGGTGACTGACTGGTGGTGTCACGATGAAAAAGAAGTACCACCGACTACAGATTCTGGTTGAGATCACTGAGAACTAACAAAGCAGCTTGCTTTCCTGGTGAAGATTTTGACTTAGTTTTTCTTTACTTAAGTAAAAAATTTACAAAGACAAAAAACAAAACAAGACATCAACACAAGCATGTGGTTTTAGAATTTTAAGATACATTGTGCTTGAATAAGCAAGAACAATGAGAAAAGACAATCTTAAGAACAATAGCTAGCATTTATGGGCTGCCTATTACTGGAAAAGGCTTTAACCTACAACTCTCCATTCATCTGATGACCCTGCAAGGTGGTTGTCATCGGCTTCATTTCAACACCACTGGCTCGGACCGTGGAAGCAAAATCTGTCCAAGGTCACGCAGCTTGTAGCGGATAGAGCAGGGATCAAACTCATGTCTGTTGCATTCTGTCAAGCTCAAAGGTCCAGCTCTTTCCACCCCACCCACTGTCTTTTAGAATATTGCTACAGAACCAAAGGACAATGTTCAGGAAAAACCAATGAACACAGATTAAGAGCCAATGGAACAACATGGCTAAAGGGTACTCAAATACTATTTGCCTGGATGCTGAAAAAATGCACCTAGGCAAATAGGAGACCCTTTCTGTCAGCAAAACTTATAAGGCCTCCAGAATTCTGTTTCCTAGAACCTACTGCATAGGGCTTGATATTTTTAGGAGGATTTCATGCCAAAGCAATGACAAAGGCATCCTGCCAATCTTGCTGCTCACGTCCCTGGGATCTCGCTGCACCTTTCCAGCTATTTAAATTCTATGAATCCCACTGTACAGATTCTTCAGTGGCTGTTACTCATAACTGAGGAGACACCTCTCTGGCTTCCTTGCACACTGCTCTTCCTTCCGCCCGGTCCGTCATGCTTCAGCCCTTCCTCGTGGGCTTGTCCTGCCGCGCTGCAAAATGGCCTGGGAAAACTTTCCTTTCTTCCTCCCTCCTTTACAAAAACGTTAAATGTTTGTTTTAGAAATCTTAAAAAAACTCAGAAAGGCACAAAAAAGAACATAAAATCACCAGAGATTCTGCCAGAGATAACTACAGTTAACATTGTGGTATATGTGTTTTTCTAAGCATATGTAGAATCATTATTTTAATAAATTTGATATCATGTATACATATATAGGCAACTGTAAAACTTTTAAAATTTTTAAAATATAAGTGAACATTTTCCTATTATGAAATACTCTTCTACAATATGATTTTAGTGACTGCAAGGCATTATATACATATGAATGTGGTGCATTTATCTAACTCATTACCTACTATTGGATATTTAAGTTGTTTTAACATTTTAGTATTATAAACAGTTATGCCATGAACATCTTCATAGATTTGTCTTTACCCAGAATCCTGGCCATTTCTTTAGAGTCTATTCCTCCTCGCGTTTAAAAGGCCTTGATGTGAGCTGCATGGGTGCCCTTCTCGCAGGTTTTATGAAATTTCATGCCCAGCCAGAGCGGGTACCAATGCACGGGAAATGGCTATCTTGAACATAATAATGACCAACTTGCAAAGTAACTTAAAAGTGAATTAACTAATTCATTCAACAAATACTCATTAACCTTCTAAATGTGCCAGGTTGTGGGGTTACAGCAAGCGGATACTGCCCTTGTCCTTACAGAGAGTTCTCTGTATCCGGACAGAAAATGAAGGAAGTGATGACAACAAGTTGTTAAAAGTGCAGAAACGGGACATCACGAGAACGGACAGAACCGACTGGACTGGAACAGTGTCCAGAGGTGGAGCTGCAGGCCGTGGGACTGACTGAGCACCGGGGCGAGGCTGGGCTTTACCACGTGTCCCTCAAACCCAGGCCCCTCCGGGCAGCTGTTCTCCTCGCCACCCCCCCCCCCACGTGGTTTGTTTCTGTTCCAGCGTCCACTGAGGTCAGACAGGGGAGAGCCGGCCCTTCTACGGCGCAGCTTGACCTGGGTCCACTCTCACACGGGTTTTTTTCAACAAATACCGTAAGTTTATCTTCTCTTCCTTATGATTTTCTTAGTAACATTTTCCTTTCTCCAGCTCATTTTATTGTAAGAACACAGTGTATAATACATACAACATACAAAAACTAAATGTTAATTAATTGCTTATGTTATGGGCAAGGGCTCCAGTCAACAGTAGGCTATCAGCAGTTTGGCGTTTGGGGAGTCAAAAGTTATCCGTGAATTTTCAGCTCTCTGGAGCGGCACCCCTTAACCCCACATTGTTCAAGGGTCAAGTGCATTTCGTTTAAGCCTCCGCCCACTGTAAAACCAATCACCACTAAATATAACATCTTCCGAAAGTTAATCCCCGTCCCCTCATACACACACACACATACTGATTAAAAACAGAATAATTTTGAGAAAAATGAGGTAAAATTAAGCAATTACTTAGGGGAAATGTTTTTCTAGAAGATTATGTAGATTTGAATTTCAGTTTTTTCATAACTAAATTTGTAATTTCTAATCACGATGGTAAACAATTCTCGTGAACATAAATGGCTACCAAAACTGGTCCGTGGTAAATGGCCTAGATGTTTTAAAAGGAAGCAATCAAAACACACTGGAATTATATTATCAAAATAACATTCCTGCATCTCAATATTTTACAGAGTATAGCATTTAGTAACCACTGAAGCTAGCAACTTCTACAAAGTAAGCTACTTTTCCATTTCGTGCAGACAAGAGCCAAACAGGTAAAACTTTAAAAATTATAGCAAATGAGTATACAATTACACCACTGCTTTAGAAACAAAGCACAGCTTTTTCGTCCAATGTCTAAGAATATGAAAACATATCAGGACTTTGACAAAATTCTGGCCTTGATTATGGTATTATAAAGAAGGAATACTGAATCAATTTTGATTCCTTAGAATGAGTTTTACATGTATAATTTCTTTGTAGTTAGGTTTTAAACAAATACATAAAAAAGCAAATCCAAATCTATCCTATATATGTTTGTATAAGTATGGGTAATGTTTGGCATTATTCCAGTGTTTACTATGTATTTTTCTAATATATTCATATGTATTAATTTATTTCATCATTAAAATAACCCGTTAAAAATATATTTCTATTATTTCCATTTTATGGATAAGAAAGCTTAGTCACAGAGCACTTAAGTATCTTTTCCAAGGCTATGCAGCTAGTTAAGAGGCAGAGCTGGGAATCAAAGCCAGAAATGAATATACTGCACATGAATCGCAGGTGTCATTGGGGTCTCCCTGCCCCTTTGGCTCTACGCTCTGACCTTCCACACCTTATCCCACGGGAAAAAGCTCAGTGCCCTTCTCCAAGTGACTTTAAACTCTAGGGAATTTGCATTCTCAAGGTCATATCCAGCTCCCAATTTTTGGTCTTCTGACTTAGTTTTGTAACTAAGTGCACACAGGGAAAAAAATGCACACTGAGTATTAGTTACTTCCTCCATTTCCGCCCTCTTTTATCATTCTTTCTCTCATTCACACTGAAATAAGAATTTCCTACATTTTTCTGCTGCAGAACAGTGAGTTCTATCTTCCATGGCATTCTATCATGGCCTCAGGTTCTATGGCCTTTTCTACGGGGAGTTCTGTTGCTGGCTGAGAGAACGATGCTCTTCCCCCCATACGTGCATACGAATGTGGGTGTGAGATGTCCTACATCACAATTACTATAAAATATTGCTACAGACGATTACACAGCTGTCGTAATAGAACATATCTGACATATGTTCACTGACGGATCAGAATAGAGGCACAAGCAATCCATGTTCAAATGGCATTAGGTTAATTCATTAAAGCCTTAAGTAAATCCATACGGGAGTAATTATTTTTCTTTGTATGTGAGAATCCATGGTTAGAGATGACAATGCTTAATGATGAAAGGAAATCACACGCCTCCGCCCTGCCAGGGAGGCTGTCAATACACGTAGATAACAAGTGCTAAAAAGTCTTGTCAAAACACTATTAGAAAACGCAGGTTAGGAATATAATTGGGGGCATATACAAATTTTAAATCATATGTGTCCAATACATGTAAAAATGAATTTTTAAAACATCACCTACTTCTGAACCAGTAAATATAAATTATTCACATGCCTTTATATGCTGGGGGATTAAAAGGAGTCAGAGAAAGAAAGGGTTCAGAAATAAAGTTTAGACAATGAAACAATGTTTTATAAATTACTCACATCCTAAGAGTCACACGAGACTAGCACCTGAGCACTGCTATGTGGGGCCAGCTGGACCGCGGTGTGTCTGGCACCTCGTGGAGCCGAGCAGGGCACAGCCTCGGGGCTCCAGGGGCCGGCCCTTTGTTTAGGGTACTCTGTCAGACGAGAGCCACGAAGGGTACCGAGTAATTCCGTTTTTGAAAACCAGTCTTTTCCTTCAATATGCTTTCACAGTAATTGAAGAAAAAAATGCATTAAGCATTATATACAAATATAAAACTTACTTCATAATTTTGGGCAGAAAATAAGTAAAAGTTCAAAACGTGCAGCATAGCTGGTATGGGCTCTAAGAACAGCATGCTCCTGGAGGGCAAGGCCTGCCGTTAGCAGTCACAGTGCCACTTGGTGCCAACTCAATGAGTGTTTGCTGAACGGATGTCTGTGCAGGTGACAGAACAGGTTACCTGTGGAAGAAGTCTGGCAGTTGTCAGCTCTTTAAGAGAAGGAAATCTGTCTTACTCGAGAGTACATGCCCTTGTTACTTGGCTCAATGCTTGGTACCTATTGAGTGCTCAATTCATGTTTAGCAACTTTATATTAATTAGAGAAGACAGAAGATTAAAGTGGAGACTGTTACTGCACCCATCTGAAAGCAAAAAGAAAGGATTCCCAGAAAGGGGAGACGTTACAACTACTGAGGACAAACGGCGGGATTCCGGGAAAGCCTGCGGAGACCTGGCGGAGAGTTGAGGGGGAGGAAGGGTTTCCTCAAGGAGGAGGCGAGGGAAGAGAAGATCATGAAAGAAACAGAATTATTTCCAAGGGGAAATGAAAGAACATCAAAGAAATCACAGATGCCTCCCATGTCTCACTTAATGAAAATGGTAACGCCCCTTAAAGCCCAGAGGTAACTGTCAGCAGAGATGACAGCTACTGCGCACTAGGAGAACGGGTGAAGCGGGTGAGATCTGAGCCTTGAGAACGAAGGCCGCAAATGATGACTGTGCTTGGGGGTAGGAGTGGCATACTAGGGAGAGCTGGACAGTTCAAAAACACTAGACATGAACCATGCGTCTCAAACCAATGCTTTAATAGTCCAATACTTTTAGCAAGAGCTGCGCTAGGCACTGTGGAGAACTAGAGAAATGTAAGATATGGCTCTTGTCCCTGACAAGTTAAGTAACAACCCACAGATACTTCATGGCAGAATGTGAATATAGGCCAAAAAGAAAAAAAAAAGTGGAAGAGATAAAGCCAAGACATTCCATAACAAGAACTATATTCATTAATTGTTATTTCTTTTTATATTAAATTTTAATAATGATCTCCTCTACTTTTCTTGTGTATGTTTATTTTGCTGTTTATAGTCAATAAAATTTCTGGCTTGCATAATGAAATAGTTATTTTAGTAGGTATTTGAGTTATTTTGTTTGTGAAAAAATGACTTCTCAAAGTTCACTGAACGAAACAGACCACAAAGCTTTGGCTGAGCCCAGGGTTATTTCTCAGGTAGACAGAGCAGATTCCATAGAATAGATTTGAAGAAATATTCTTTGTGCAAAACAGGCCTGCTTCCTAGAGCTATCCAACCAACAGAAGACGGTGTTACTACCCATCAACACGGAGGCTGGGTTTGAGAGCGTTAAACTAAAAATCAAATTACTGTTGCTTCTCTTTTGGTTCAGTACAGCTTTTCTATAATTCTCTAGAGCTAGGCAGCTGACAGCATGGATTTTTATTGAAGAAATGCTGTGACATTTTTCTAAATGTCACATTTCTCCCCCACAAACTAAAAATAGCATGTCACCATACCCCTACCCCTAATAAAATTGTTGGCTTGGAAATGACATTGATAAGCAAAACGAAGCATATAACCTTTTCTCCTCGTCTCTATAAATGTTTTATTTATTCCTGAGTAACATTTGGTATCTTTTGCAGGCTGAGATCAAAGGGACAAATCAGTTAATTTTACTGCTGAAGTAGTCCTTCCAGTACGGAATTGTCATTTTTAAAGCGTGTTCCAGGCAGGCACTGCTGTCATTTGAGCAGTGATCTAGTGACTGACAGAAAATATCTGTAGAAATAATGTGTGCTCTCATAGTAATGTGACATTTTATGAGCAGTTTGACTGTTTTCATTACTCTGATTTCAGTCTGGTGAAGAGGAAGCTGGAAAGCCAGCAATGGAATAAGGAAAGCCTGTCAGGATGAAGTTGATAGGACAACCTTGAAATTGGGCTGCTATATTTAATAAGACTTTGTGGCAATTATCTGAAAGCACTTTAAATATTAAGTTGACCTGAATGCTTAATCTGATCAATGCCAAGGTCACTGGTTTTATTGACAAGACTGGCTAACTGACACCGAGAGCCAAGTTTCAAGCAAACTTTGTTGAAACTTTGGGTATCTTTGCCTTCATTATCCTAACTAGGTTTGTTTTAACGGTGAAGATTTAGTTATAGGAAAACTTTCATTACAAAAACTTCATATCTGAACTGTTCCATATTCAGTCATGGTAGTCTGTTAAAAAGAATATATTGCTAGAAAACACAGTTCTGGACTGAAGTCTATGAAAGCAACTTCCTCTGAAGAATCATCAGGAATTTCGATTTCTAGTATAACAAATAAGGAATACCTGTGTACTTTGCTTATGAATACCCAACACTCATTGTTTTCTTGCTCCTGAGGTGTGTGCTGTTTGGTAAATGTGGGAATTCTATAGATTCCCACTACTCATTTGAATTGGCATGTTTAGTACACGTATCTATTTGCTATTTTGGTGATGCACAATTTGGAATTCCCAAATTAGTGAAAGATTGGTTGACTCACTTGAGTGAACTGAGCCCACTTGCCAGTATTTTCATTTTTACATGGCTTCTTTACTGTCGCTGCATACAGTCACTTTCAGAAAGGCCTGATTTGCTCAGAAGGTGTCATTCTAAATTTTCAATTACTTTTGTTAGTACAATTTAGGGCTGCCACCATAAGCTATAAGGTTGCTTGGGAATTTGAGGGTTCACAAAGGGTTTAGAATGTATAGCCAACGAAATTACAAATATCAAAAGACCACTACTTACAAAGTATTGCAACCAGATAAGTTAACTGCTATTTCCAAAATAACTTTATTAGTATATAAATGCCCCTTTAAAATGTTTTTGTACGTAAATTTCTACATTTCCTAATTGGCTGTAAGTCCTAGTTCCCCAAATGCTTACTTACACAGTAAGCTCCTCAAGGGAAGCTTCTAGCTTAACCAAGGTATCCCTAAACCTCCAGCACACAGCAGGAACACAACACCATCTCCTTCATAATACTAATGTCTCTTACAGTCCCAGATGTAAGCAAAACTTCACCCTAGTATTCTAGGGCTTAGCTAAAAATTCAGTCTTCATTTTACATAGTTTATAATTTTTTAGTCATGAGCGGTATTCTTTTCCATATGAAAAGTAGGTGTACTAATTTTCGGTCAAAAGTCTGCAGTTTGCATTGTGTCTTGCCACCCCATCTCCACCATTTCTCCTAACTTCATATCTATGTCCACATTTTTAGCAGTATACCACCATATTCTGAAATGACAATCAGATGGTTTAAAAATTCTGATTGTATAAAAGGAATAAAATGCCTAGGAATAAATTTAACCAAGGAGGTGAAAGACTTGTACTCTGAAAACTACAAGACAATGATGAAAGAAGCTGAAGAAGACACAGATAAATTGAAGGCTATACTGTGCTCATGTATGGGAAGAATTAACATTGTTAAAATGTTCATATTACCCTGTAATTCCTTTCAAAATACCAGTGGCATTTTTCACATAACCAGAACAAATAATTCTGAAATTTATATGGAACCACAAAAGACCTCAAAGAGCTAAAGCAATCTTCAAAAAGATGAGTAAAATTTGAGGTTTTATGCTCTCAGATTTCAAAGTATCCTACAGAGCTATAGTAATCAAAACAGCATGGTACCGGCACAAAACCAGACAGATCAATGAAATATGATAGAAAGCCCAGAAATAAAGCTATACTTATCTTTTTCAATTAATCTACACCAAAGGAGGCAAAAATACAGAATAAAGAAAAGACAGTCTTTTCAATAAATTGTGCTGGGGAAACTGAACAGGTAAATGGAATAAAGCAAAAAAAAACAAAACAAAAATGGACCACTTTCTTATACCATGTATAAAAAATAAACTCAAAATGAATTAAAGACTTACATTTAAGACCACAAACCATAAAACTCCTAGAGAAAACACAGGAAGTAAACTCCCTGACATGGGTCTTACCAATACTTCTTGCACATCACCTCAGGCAAGGACAACAAACGCAAAAATAAACAAATGGAACTACATCACACTAAAAAGCTTTTGCATAGTGAAGAAGACCACCAACAGAACAAAGAGAAAAGACAACATTTTGAATGGGAGAAGATAATTGCAAATATACCTGATAACGGGTTAATATCCAATATATAAAAGCACTCATATAACTCAACATCAAAAAAAAACAAACAATCCAATTAAAAACTGGGCAGTAAACCCCAACAGACGTGTCTCCAAAGAAGATAAACAGATGGCCAAATAGACACATGAAAAGAAGCTCATCATCACGAATCATCAGGGAAAGGCAAATCCAAACCACAATGCGACAGCCTATCACGCCTGTCAGAGTGGCTATGATCAGGAAGACAAGAGACAAGAAAATGAAGAAAAGGGCACCCTCACACACTGCTACTGGGATTGCAAACTAGAACAGCCGCTGGGAAACAGTGTGGAGGTTCCTCAAAAAATTAAAAGTGGAACTACCATACAACTTAGCAATTCCACTTCTGGGTAGTATCTGAAGAAAAAAAAAGACAAATTCAAAAAGACATCCATTATGTTCATTATTGACCACAGCCAAGATATGAAAGCAACTCAGGTGTCCATCAATAGATAAATATACAGGAGGATCCAAGATGGCAGCAGAGTAGGTAGAAGCTATATTAACCTCCTCCCAGGACCGAACTGGAATTACAACTAAATTATGGAAAAATCATCCTGAAAAATCAACTGAGCACTAGCTGGAGAGAAGACTCATAGATAGACAGCAGGCTGACAGTTCTTGGTGGGGTGTTTAGGAGATGGAAGGAACAAGCAAAAAACAAAACAAAACAGGACTCATGGAAATGGACAGCAGTGTGGCGATTGCAGGGAGTGTGGAGGTGGAGGTGGAAGAGGGTAAAAGGGGGATAAATGGTAATGGAAAAATTACATTAAAAATAAATAAATGTATAAAGAAATGTGGTACATATATTCAGTGGAATATTACTCAACCATAAAAAGAATGAAGTCTTCCCATTTTTGACATCATGGATGAAACTACAGGGTATTATGCTAAGTGAAATAAATCAGATAAACAAAGACAAAATACCATATGGTTTCATTTATATGTGGAATCTAAAAGCAAAGCAAAACAAACAAATGAACAAATAAAAGAAAACAGAAACAACTCAGAGAAATGAAGAACAAACGAATGGCTGCCAGAGGAAAGGTGAATGGGGGGATGGGTGGAAAAGATCACATAGAAGTGGCTGTGGCTGGGTAGCTCAGATGGTTAAAGCACCATCCTCAAAGGCCAAAGTTGCGGGTTTGATTCCGGATCAGGGCACATACAAGCATCAACCAATGAATGCATAAATGAGTGGAACAACAGATCAATGTTTCTCTTTCTAAAATCAATCAAAAATAATTTTTTTAAAGGTAAAGAAAGAAACTAAAAAGAAATTAAAAAGTGATGGGGATAGAAAGTACAGAACAGGGAATATTATCAATAATGTTGAAATGACTACATATGGTGACAGATGGTTACTAGACTTATGATCATTTCGTAAGGTGTATCAAATTCAAATGATTATGTTGTACTCTTGAAACTAATATAATATTGTATATAAATTATACTTTAATAAAAAATATGAATTGAATCATTCAAAATTCAGAAACCCCAGCCAATAAACTAGTGGGTCAAATGAATGCCCTGAAAACAAACAACTTTGATCATTTTCTCCAGGTTTGAAAACATAATTGGTGTGCTTTTAAAAAACTTGCAGCAGTAGTTACCAGACCCTTCCCTCCCCCTCAAACCCCTGCTATTTTTAAAGGTAAAATAGCTTATTTGAAACTCAAACTGATAGTACTATAATTCTGTGGACATGCAAAACACTGAGAAATAGATGCTTCTGAAGTTCACACAATAATTACACACCGTATATATATTTTGTTATAAATGAATGAGATTATTGACTAGCTGGTAGTTATATTTTCTATTAGATCAGATTTTCTTTTTTTAAAAAAGATGAACGAAGACTGCGTTCTCATGCAAATGCAGCTACAAGGTGGGGCACAAAGGAGCGACGCCAAGCCCCCGGGGGCAGCAGGCTGGTGTCACCTCACGGCCCTCGGTTAAGGCACAGTCTCTTCCTTGGGTTCATTCATGAACACTCCGATCTTCTTGCCTGCCTTCCCATCCCCCTCCAAAACAAAACATTTATTAACTGAAGCTTCCAACTGTGACAGAAATTACAGTCATGTTAATGGTACAGATGGTGTAAAAAATGCAATCTAAAAACATGATTAGAAAACTCAGGGGCTAGGTAACCCAAGTTCATCTTGGATATGGCTGACCAGACATCTACGAGGAAGGAAATACACATTTTTGGTTAATTAGTTTGCTTTTATCCATCCCTGTAATTAGAACATGCTTTTCTCCCTTCTTAATCCTAAAGCAGTCATTAGATTTAATAAACCTTTCTAGATGGCCACAAATGAGAAAATGAATTAGTTAAAAAGCAAGCATTAAGCTGGTACTACCAATATGATTGCAACATTATGCGAATAAAAATGTTTTGTTCAATTATTCAAGATTAAATATATCATTTTACTACAAAAGAATCTACAGATTTTTTCCTTCTTTCTTATGTTTGTTCATAAGGTAGTAAAATATTAAAGCTGTCTCCACAGATTACATTCCTCCAAATGGAAGTCATTATTAATTATTCTTTCCAAAAAAAAAAAAATCAACCCCTAATTAGCTTCTTCTCAAGTCCAAGTAGAGTCAGAATCCCACATGACTGAAGGAGAGAGGGTGGTCCTGGATGCAGGGCACTGCCCAGGAAGCTTGGCTTACATAACTTCCAAGGCTCTTGTGAACTAGCTATGGAAACAGAGCTGCAAGTCAGCCTTTGTTGTTGTTATTCTAACTGCTAAGCCGTTCTGTGATGGTCTCCCAACTCCACAGGCCGCACTAATCCCCATCACACGCTACTGGCCAATCTGGTAAGAAAATCAGTTATTCACAAAGTGGTACTTTTCAGATGATTAAAGATTAAAATCACTTTAAAAAAATGAAAAAGAATATAACAAGAAGCTGAGGATCCAAGCTTTCTAGTCTTTTATCTTGTTGAACATTCTCTGTACTAAATAAAGTTACTCTTTTGTTGTATGTCAAGAAGCATCTTCTCAATAAAATAACGTCATACATTAAAAATAACCCAAGCCCTGGCTGGCGTAGCTCACTGGATTGAGAGCAGGCCTGGGAACCAAAAGGCTGCCAGTTCAATTCCCAGTCAGGGCGCATGCCTGGGTTGTAGGCCAGGTCCCCAGTAGGGGGGAGAGTGAGAAGTAACCGCACAGTGATGTTTCTCTCTCTCTCTTCCTCCCTTCCCCTCTCTCTAAAAATAAATACATAAAATCTTTAAAAAAAACAACAACAAACAAACCCAAGTTGGTCCTCACTTGGATCTTGTGATACACTTGTAGCAAAAAACTACTTGTTGGATGGCAGGTACCAGGGCATCCACGTTTCCCATCCGCCCGCGGCCTGTGCTAAGGCAGCGTTTGCTCAGGGCACCCGGGGCCAGCGCTGCTGATGGGCTGCCAGCACTGCAGATCCGGGCCTGGGTCAGACAGGAATGTGCAAAGGGGAGGAGGGTTGTTTTGCCCATAGGACAATGGCAGAGATCTGAAGGTACCCTGGATAGGAAGGTAACTTCAAGAATGTCTTACAGAAACCAGTCTATCTCGGGAATACACTAGAGGCTCTAGAAATGATTCTACGTTTTACTTCTCACTCCAAAACTCATAAGGTTAAGAGGGAAGAAAACTGAGTCCAGTTAGGTCATTCTACATTTATTCTGAGCTGAACCTACCTTGGAAACTACAGGATAGACTAGAAAGGTTAGGGTCAGAGATCAGAAACATTTTTTCCTCTGGAATATGGGACATAAAATAAATTTTGGGTAATTTTTTATGGAAGAGTGGTACTCCATGGAGCTAATAGTTTGTCATATCAGCCTTCTTATTATTTTACTTGCAGAGTAGAGACAAAACCCAACCAAGAGAAGTACATGCTGGAACTCAGGCAAACGCCTGGTCCCTGACTCCCAAGGCCATGTGTGACGGTATAAGTTTTCTTTTGCTAGGCAGCAGGACCGCACACCATCCAGACCCATTAGGAACGCGGGAAGATATAACGGTACTAGCAGTTCAGAAGTGCACAATCTCCAAGCCAGTTTTCACATGCATTTATTTGAATAAAATGTTACATTCTAGCCCACCTTAACCTTAGGAAATACCACTCTTTATGTTGTTCAGTGTCAAGCACTGAACTATAGGATCAGCCACAAATCAGCCATGATTTTAAGCAGACACTTTGCTTCTCTGGCCAGCAGTTGCCTCATTGCAAAATGAAGTCGTTAGATAAGATGATCTCTATAATCTTTCTAATACTAAAATTACTTGAATTTACTCTATTTCCTAATACTACACACTGCAAATCTGATTTACTGTTCTTTGTCGAGATGAGCTTCGAGCCCCCTAAAAAGCAGCTAGGAATTAAGTCAAGAATAAACTGTTTCTTTATCAATGAGGTGGAAGAAAAGAGATGTGTGTCAAGATGATGCTTGACCTGGAGGTTAATAGAGAATTCCAGTTTCCTGGGATGTCGCTACCAGTTTCACAGGGGGAAAACCTCTCTTCTCAGAATAATGTTACAAAGGGTTTGGAAATTTTTTTTAAAGGAGTGACTACAAAGGAGATAATTATTCTAAATGTAAAAAGATCAGCTTAGGAAATAAAGGAATTTACATTATTACTTTAATTTAAACATTTTACAGACTTTCTGTTCTTCATCGTTAAGAACAAACATGGCAATCTGCACACTTCCAGCACTGAGGATGCTGTTCTGAGGAGACACGTGACTGCCTGGAAGAGAGGCTGTGCATCCTGCATGCAAATGAGCTCCCTGCCCCCAGCCAGGCAGACCTCATGGAAACAGGGGAAGGCATCAAAGCTGCCCCCGCCCCCCCGACCCAAAGTAACCTAGGAGGACATGACCACCTAGCAAAACAAGAGAACAAATTTTGGACATCTGATGAAGCTGCAGCCACTTTGTATAAATCTCAGATTCAGAACAAATAAGAATAGTTAAAACAGGAAATCCTGGAAAATATGTGAGGTTATGGCATTCTCCTTGTCTGCCTCCTCTGGATCCCTTCATTTTTATGAACGAACAGGTGATTCAGCTCGAACGCCCCCCACAGATCTATGCCTCGACACGGCTCCCTGCTCACAGCGCACTGCTCACCACCGAATGGTGGGTGCTTCAAAGACTGTTGTTAATGAATATATGTGACTTGACTTTACTGAAGGGAAAATATCTACCATTTGCTTGCTTAAGCTCCATGTCACTTGACTTTCAGAATTCTATGAGGTTAATAAGACAATTTGTAACTTTATGCCCATTATCACAGGCCAGAAAACTGAGGATCAAGGAAGTTAAATAACATTCAAGAGAACACAGCTTGGTGGTAAGAAGATTCACATGTAAAGGGCTTTGTATTAAGTACTATACAAAGGAAAGTAATTAGTATAATCCTTTGGCATATCTTTATAAATTGAGACAAAATTTAAAACTTCATATAGAATGGTGTTTTAGCCTTTCCTGCCTACCAAAATTTTGGTGTTTTTCACCTTCAGACTCCTTTTCTTAGGCCCAAATGAGGTGATCTTGTCCTTTATCCCCAACAGCAGGCAGTTCGCACAGTGAAACGCACTGCTCTTCCACCTGAGTTGTTCCCGACAGGCTGTCACCGGGTGTTCAACAGAGAGCAGCAAGACGCACACTCAGTCTCTTGAGTCGGGTCCCCAGAGACACAGGTCTGGAGAATTACGGCGTTAAGAAAGGGTGTTTGGTACAATCGATAGTCTTTCAGGCTGACTTAATGTGGAAGGAAAACAGTATTAAACAATTACGCTGCACATGAGCACGGTATATGAGTGCATAGTTGATCATTTTTATGGTCTAATAAAAATGTATTTACTTTTATTACAAATACATCAGGGAACCGACACATCTAACACAGAATGGTAGTTGGTTAGTAAGACCCAGCTAAAAAATAAAACCCTGACAAAGTTAAAAAATAAAATATCAATTTCTGATTTAAATATAATGCTGATTTTGTTTAAAAACAAACACAAAGCTTTTGTTTGAAGCTGTTAGTCACCTTTTCTTCGATGGATAAATGAACGGAAGAGCCTTGGCAGGGAAATGCCAGCACCAAAGGTCATACGGTCCTACTTCACACAGATGACACTTCCTGTCACTGCGGACGGCACACTTGCTTTGATGACACGACACTCACTCAAATAGAAAAGAAAAAACCCTACAAAAAGAGAAATGTGGGCAGAAAAACATACTTTTTGAAATTTATGGCTGTGTCTTTAACTTTCCCAATTCAGGGTATACTGACCTATTATTCTTCTGGTTGTTTTCATTTTTGACCTTATAGCAGCATTGTGTTTTTAGCTTCTAAGAAATAAAAAATGACTAAATGAAACATGAACTTACAGATCTGTTTCACCATCTGAGAATAAGGATTAGGCTGAATCAGCAAATTAATTATGGTTCCCTACACTCTGAGCCCGATGGAATGGTTAGTTGGCTACAAGCTGCGTAGATCATGCATTCTTCTCTGTAACAAGGCAAATTAGATATTTATGCTTCTGTTCCAAACAAAGCAGACAGGCTGTCTGGCAGGCGTTTTTTTCTACACTAGTTAGAACTCTTGTAAGTAAAGCTTAGGAGTTTTACCATGTGGCACTGCAGCCCTGCTATATATAAACAATGTTTACGAGGGTCACACTGTTTCTCATTTAACAGTCAATAAATGCACTATTCCCATTACCATCTCTAAGTTCTTATAGTAATTTTGTAAAAATAATGTTTCCCTGCTTGAATTTGCCCAAAGTAGTTCACATTCATTCTTTAAGACTGCCTTACTACAATTTATACTTCTCTTTTCTCTGACAGCATTCTGTTTGGACCCGTGCCTTTGCTTTTGGTCCGAATGATCACCACGA
>PVJI01018146.1:0-34012 GCA_004026765.1 Micronycteris hirsuta
CACACATAGAGAAGTGGGGAAAAGTAGGCTTACACTTGTGAGTATGTGAAACACAAAATTTATTCTTATATTATTATTTATTAATTATTGTATTATTTGTTTTATTATCATTGCTATTATTTCATATCCTTACTTATAATTTATCTTTTAGGTAGTTATGGTCAGTAATTTAACCTACTTTTTCTTACCCCTGTACATGGTCAACTGATTTTCAACAAAGGTGACAAGAACACACAATGGAGAAAAATAGTCCCTTCAATAAATTGTGTTAATAACTGGGTATTTACATGAAGAAAGATGACGTTGGATCCTTATCTTACACCATATACAGAAATCAACTTAAAATAGATTAAAACCATAAGACCTGAAACTGTAAAACTACTTAAAAGAAACACAGGGAAAAAGCTTCACGACATGGGTCTGAGCAGTGATTTTTCTTTTATTCTGTTTTTTTCCAGTGATACCAAAAGCACAGGAAGAAAGTATGAACAAATGCATCCAGCTAAAAAGCCTCTGCACGACAAAAGAAACATGTAACAGAGAGATGAAACCTCTATGGAATGAGAGAAAATATACGTTGGCCAAGGAGTTTGTTTGTCTTTTTCTGTAAGATGGCTCTAGTAGCATTTAGTTGCCTTTAACTTCATTTCAAACAATTTTGTTAGATTTTACTGTGACAGTTGTCATATCAGTGTGCATTTAAAATAAACATAAAATTAGTGAGACTTTGTGTAGACATTTTAATATTGAAGATGGAAGAAAATAAACATTTTCAAAATATTATGCTTTATTATTTCAAGAAAGGCAAAAATGCAACTGAAATGCAAGAAAAGTTCTGTGCAGTGTATGGAGAAGGTATTGTGACTGATCCAATGTGTCAAAAGTGGTATGCAAAGTTTCATGGTGGAGATTTCTCACTGGACAATACTCCATGGTTGGGTAGACAAGTTGAAATGGATAGCCATGAAATTGAAGCATTTATTGAGAACAACCAATGTTATATCACATGGGAGATACCCAACATACTCCAAATATCCAAATCAATCATTGCAAAGCATTTGCACAAGCTTGGTTATGTTAATCACTTTGATGTTTCAGTTCCGCACCAGTTAAGTGAAAAAAGCCTTCTTGACCGTATTTCCACATGAGATTCTCTACTTAAACATAATGAAAATGTTCCGTTTTTTAAATAAATTGTGATGGGTGATGAAAAGTGGATACCTCACAATAATGTGTAATGAAAGAGATCATGGGACAAGTGAAATGAACCAACACCAACCACACCAAAGGCTGGTCTTCATCCAAAGAAAGTGATGGTGTGTATATGGTGGGATTGCAAGGGAGTCCTCTGTTATTAGCTCTTTCCAGGAAACCAAACGATTAATTCCAACAAGTACTGCTCCCAATTAGACCAACTGAAAGCCGCACTCGATGAAAAGTGTCTGGAATTAGTCAACAGAATACACATAATCTTCCATCAGGATAATGCAAAACCATATGTTTCTTTTTGACCAGGCAAAAACTGTTACAGCTTGGCTGAGAAGTTTAGATTCACCCTCTGTATTCACCAGATGTTGCACCTTTGGATTTTCATTTATTTCTGTCTTTACAAAATTCTGTTAAAGAAAAAAAAAATCATTCCCTGGAATACCACAAAAGGCACCTGGAGCAATTCTTTGCTCAAAAAGATAAAAAGTTCTGGGGAGATGCAATTAATTATGAAGTTGCCTGAAAGACAGCAGACGGTGGTGGAACAAGAAGGTGAATATGTTGTTCAATAAAGTTATTGATGAAAATGAAAAATGTGTCTTTTATTTTTACTTAAAAGCCGAATGAACACTTTGTCCAACCCAACAAGTGCAAAGAGCCTACTACACTCCTAGGCTATAATCCTACATAGCATGCTATAGCAGTGAATATTGTAGGCAGTTGTAATGCAATGGTTATGTATCTAAACATACAAAATGTACAGTAAAATATGATATAAAAAATAACAACGGTACACCTGTGTAGGACACTTACCATGAATGGAGTTTGCAGGATTGTAAGTTTCTCTGGGTGAGTCAGTGGGTGATTGTGAAGGCCTATGACATAACTCTATACTACAGTAGACTTTATAAATATTGTCCCACAAGCCCTCCCCCTGCTTCCTTCCTACAGGTTCAGAAACAGAACACAGAAGTGATCAATGCTGCCCCATTAATAGGGATGTGGGCTGGATTGATTAGGAATATCAAGGAGAAACCAGCTGGGTGAAGTGTAGGTTACCATAATAGTGACTGTCAGGAGGAGTGAAAGGCAGCCTGGGGATCAGTGGGAATAAGAAACCAACATGGGGGAATAAGGGAACATAGGGAACTGGCAATGTGGTTTTGCATGTTGGAGCAGTGATCAGATTACGGAGATTTGTGGTATTCATAAAAGAAAAAGGGGGTGTCTAACATGAAGAGGGTATAGAACTGAGGACTCAATATTTGACTTTGGACAATTGCTTTTGGTCCCATTGTCCTCATCTGGCACAAAGGGCTCTCTTTAGTTTTGAATTAATGGGGGAAAAATAAAACTATACAACATTACAAACTATAAAATTTTTCAAAGTACAGGAACAGGCTGGCTCAACACTACCACAGAAAGCTTCTACTATAGTGACTGTGGAACCTAATCCTTGTTAAGGTAGCTCATGTGGACTTGCGCCCTGTAAAATTCTTAGGATCTCAATTAAGAATTTGCAGCAATGTACTCTGAAGACCCTTAGACCAGATCTGTGAGAGCTCTAGCAGCATCCGCACATGTAGTGCTGGGGGTGAAGCTCCTCTGTGCTGACACAGGTCAGTGACTGACTGGTCGGGATGGAATCTGTGCAGTCAACACTGAGGTGCTGAGTGACAGGAAATCTATGCTCAGCTCCACAGATATCATTCCCATTACAGAAGAAAAAAAATCCTCCTACATCACATATTCTTTGATTTCATGCAGAGTATTCAGCTTTATTATTATGTGATGGGACTACTTATCATATATGTGGTCTCTCAAGGGCCATAACATCATTATGTGGTTCATATCTGTATATACACATGCACATATATGCATACATATTCAATAGCTATTAGTATAGTGGCATATCACATTTTTTTCATTTGGAATTATTTTCTTTGGATACTGTAACCAAAGTGGAATTACTGCATCAAAGGTTTTCTGTCTTTTTTTACATATTGCTATTACTCTCTGGAAAAAACATATTGTATTTTATTCCTACATATAAAGTTGTTTGAAAGCCAAATATTGGTTTATTCCCTTTAATGAATAATATTTTATAGAGTTTGTATATATGAATAATTTAAAAAGGTTTCTGCTTTATGTCTCAGTTTTCTTTGATTTTTTCATTATACAATACACATATTTATATCTTTATATTATTGACTGCATCAGGCTTCAGTAATATTTTAAATGCATGGTTTTCTATGAGGTGCCATATGTTTATACATTCTGCAGACATTTGCTGAGTCTTCTGTGCCATACACGGTGTGACAGACAGTGTAGATATTTACAGTTCTTGCCACCCAGTCTTCACATTACCTTCTTATGGTAACAGGTTGTGGTTTGGGCTCTGGTGACCCAGCTGCCACCCACTCAGTTTGTCTGTATTAGGCAGAACCGATTCCCACCCCTCACTCCCAGCTCCATGATATTTAAACCTTGTTGTACAGGCTTAAGTCAGTCAGTGCATTTCCTTCTTCAGCCCTCAGTGACAGGTCAGAGATCATGCGTCATGTAATAGGGCCAATGACAGCCACCAAGACGACTCCTTTCTCCAACACCCTGAACATGAGCAGCCCCAGAAGAGGGAGGTACCTCTGTTGCAGACAGTGCACTTGGATTCCAACACTGCAGAAGTGGGATACTGAGACCAAGTGCACACCAGCCCAGCTGCCTGTGCAAGCTCTGCTCACACCTGTTCAAGCATGTTTACGCCCAATGCTCAGTGCTGTCAGGATGCACAGATGCTTCACGCTGTAGCCAGTGGTCTAGTTTTAGTCATTTCTAACCTAAACAGCATTAACACATATGTTGGTCTCACAGTAAACACAAAATGGTGAAGCAATTTCTGTTCTTGTGGAATTACAGGGCCAACAGACTAGTGAGAGCTACAGATACCAACAAGTAATTATGAGTGTGATAACATATGTTTTCTCACATCAGGTACCCTTTAGGAATGTGTGCATGTATACACACACACCAATAGACACATAACTCTCTGCAAGATGTTTGCAAGACAACATTCTCAAGAATGAGTAGGTAATCAGAGAACAAGGAAAGTCCCAGGTATTGGAGTGGCATTGGAACACATGGAAAATAACATTAAAAAATCCTGTGGCAAGGAAGAGCATAAACAAAAGAAGGCAGGAAAATTTGTGGGAAATTATTGTTCAGATTTCAGTGGGAAAAACTTGAATCTTTGAAATGCATGATGAGAATGTTGCTGATTATCTCATGAGCAAATATAAAACAATGGGGTGTATTGGAAAAGGGGGCACAAGTAAAGCTTTGCTCTTTAAAAAGATTAACTCCTAGTGCAATGTGGAAAATGGAGTGGTGAGAGAGAGCTAGGAAGCAAGACACGGTTACAGTGAGTGCAGTGGGATGGGGCATTTATGAGAAAACTGCACTATGTTATTTGACAATATACACACAGGCACACACACTGTTATGAGGTGGTTGTGAACGACAGTAGAAGAGGCGATGTTCATTTTGCCATTTTGTTTGAAGCATAAATTGCCTGAAGCTATTTACAAACTTTCATATCACCAGCTTTTTCTTCATACTATGATTGTAGAGAAAATGAAGCATCTCTAAAATATACTTAATCCAGGTTTTTTACAAAAAGGTACACGCATCTTCACAGGCATACTACTTCATTTATTTAACTATTTACATCTATGCAACATTCTGAAGTGTAAAAACAGCTAGAGAGTGTTTTAATAAGATTTATTTAATAAGACAAATCATTTTTAAAAGTCAAAGAAAACCCTTCTCTATATTACTTGACTCCTCTTTAATTCCCCAATATTCTCTAGTGATACTTTTATAAAGTATTATTGAATTTTAATAACTAGAAACAAGTATTTAAAATGCACTGATAATATGAAAAGCAGTCACTTTCTATATTTTAAAACTAAAATTGCGTGATTGTTAGCTGAGCCATTCCGTGTTATACTTTATAACATTTTAAATTGTAAAAACAGTATTATAATATGAAAGATAATTTTTTAAGAAACACAAAATTACCTATTGTGTCATTGCAAGTATTTTTGTTGGTATACTTCTTTTCAATTTAGTTGAGATGTATAAATGTATTCCTTTCTATGATTTTAATAAAAATAAACATGCATATTCCCACTTGACATAATCAATTGTTTTCCTTAGCATAGACTGCCTAACTACAATTTCATGATTACATAACATCCATTGAAATGTCTGCCATAATAGGCATACTAATCCTCTTTTAGTTTCTGAATTTTTACATTTCCAAACTTATACCACTTTGAATAGCACTGTAACAAATGATTTGTATATGTATAGTTGTACCATTGGGAGGTATGTTTCTTTTTTATGCAGGTAGCCATGATTTTCTGAAAATTTTGAATCAATTTTATTTTGCATCAATTTTATTTTGCACACTAATTTTACAGCAAATTCTTCTAGATGGCAAAACTCTTATTTTATTTATTTTTAAAAAGATTTTATTTGTTTATTTCCAGAGAGAGGGGAAGGAAGGGAGGAAGAGAGGGAGAGAAACATCAATGTGTCCTCTCGTGTGCCCCCAAATAAGAACCTGGCCCACAAACCAGGCATGTTTCCCAACTGGGAATCAAACTGGCGCCCCTTTTGTTCACAGGCTGGTACTCAATCCACTGAGCTACACCAGCCGGGGCTGGTGTATTAAAAAATTTTATTTATTAAAAAAATTTTTTGAGTGATAATGCTAAGAAAAGTTTATTTAAATGAACTATTTAAAAATAATGAGCCTCTAAAGAAAGTTATGATTCAACTCCACAAACATATTTTTTATATATTTTGTCTCACATATTATAATATAGATATACAAAGATTTTTTGAATATTATGACAATATTTGTACTTGGAATTTTTAATACATTGATATATTTATCTTTTTTACTAAATTTATTGAGTACATAGGTTTGAAAAACCATACAGATTTCAAATGTACAGCTCTATAACACATTATCTGCATATTGCATCATATGCTCACCACCCAAAGTCAGGTTTCTTTCTGCCACCATTTATTCCCCCTTTGTTCTCTTCCACCTCCCCCCCACACACCCTTTTCTTTTGGCAATCACCATACTGCTGTGTGTGTCTGTTTTTTTCTTTTTTAATCCCTTAACCTTTTCACCCAGCCTCTCAATCCATCTTCCCTCTGACAGATGTCCATCTGTTCTGTGTATCTTATGAGTCTGTTTCTGTTTAGTTTATTTCATTCATTAGATCCCACATAAATGGAATCATATGGTATTTGTCTTTCTATGAGTGGCTTATTTCATTTAGCATAATATCTCCAGGTCCATCCTTGCTGTCACAAAAGTTAAGATTTCCTCCTTTTTATGGCTGAGTAGTATTCCATCATGTATATGCACCACTGTTTTTCTTTATCCACTAATCTACTGATTGGAACTTGAGCTGCTTCCAAATCTCAGGTATTGTAAATAACACCGCAATGAGCTTAGGGGTTCATATATTCTTTCAAATTAATGTTTTGGGTTTCACCGGATAAAGTCCCAGAAGTGGAAATGTTAGGTCATAAGGCAGTTTGTTTTTAATTTCTCGAGGAAATTCTATATTATTTTCCACAATGGCTGCACCAATCTGCATTCTCACCAATGGTGCATGTGGGTACACTTTTCTTCATGCCTTCACCATCACTTGTTTTTTGAAGAAAGCCATTCTGAAAGGTATGAGGTGATACTTCACTGTGGTTTTAATTTGCATCTCTCTGATGACCACTGATGATGGTCAGTGCATCTTTTCATATGTCTTTGCATCTTTGCATCTTTTCATATGTCTATTGACCATTTGTATTACCTCTTTGGAGAAGTGTCTATTCAGGTCCTTTGCTATTTTTTAATTGGATTGTTTCTTTTCTTTGTATTGAGTTATATAAGTTCTGCACAAATTTTAGAAATTAACCCCTTATCAGACGTATCATTGGCAGATATGTTCTACCTATCAGTGGGTTGTCTTTTCATTTTGTGGATGGTTTCCTTTGCTGTGCAAAACCTTTTTAGTTTGATATAATCCCATTTGTTTATTTTTCCTTTGTTTTTATTGCCTGAGGATATATAACAGTAATATATTGCTATGAGAAATGTCTAGGATTTTACTGCCCATGTCTTCTAGAAATTTTATGGTTTTGTGACATACATTTGTTTTTAATCCACTTTGAGTTTATAATTATGTATTGTGTATAGAGGTCTAATTCATTTTCTTTGGCATGTATCTAATCACATAATCACATCAATAGATGCATAAAAATATGTAATAAAATTCAGCACCATTTATGATAAAACTCTCAGCAAAGTAGGAATAGAGAGAATGTACCTCAACCTAATGAAGGTCATATATAACAAACCCACAGTCACTCATTGGGCAAAAACTAAATGTTTTTCTTTAAGATCAGGAACAAGGCAGAGATGTCCCCCTCATCACTCTTAACATAGTACTGGAAGTTTTAACCACAGCAATAAGACAGGAAAAAATAAAAGGCACCAAATTGGAAAAGAAGTAAAACTGCCATTACTCACACATGATATGATGCTGTGTGTAGAAAATCCTAAATACTCCACAAAAAAATCCTTACTAAAATTAATAAATGAATTTGGCAAAGTAGCAGGATACAAAATTACTACCCAGATATCAGTGGTATTTTTACACAATAGTAATGAACTACCAGAAAGAGAACTAAAAACAAAACTCATTTACAGTTGCTTCAAAAAGAAGAAAATACCTAGGAATAAATTCAACAAAGGAGGTAAAAGATCTTTACTTAGAAAATTAAGAACGCTGAAACACCAATTCAAAAGAACCTATGCACCCCAATGTTCATAGCAGAACAATTTAAAATAGCCAAGTGCTGGAAGCAACCTAAGTGCTCATCAGTAAATGACTGGATTAAAAAACTATGGTATATTTATACAATGGAATACTATGTGTCAGAAAGAAAGAAGGAACTCCTACCCTTCATGATAGCATGGATGGAACTGGAGAGCATTATGCTAAGTGAAATAAGCCAGGCAGTGAAAGACAAATACCATATGATCTCACTTATAAGTGGAACCTAATCAACAGAACAAACAAGCAAGCAAAATATAACCAGAGATATTGAAATAAAGGACTAAGAGTAACCAGAGGGGAGGTGGAGGCAGATAACGGGAGAAAGAAGGTGAAGGGTCATCAAAGAATATGCATAAAGGACACATGGACAAAGCCAAAGGGGGATCAGATTGAGGGTGGGAGGTGGGGGTTGGCAGGGTATTGGAGAGTGGTGAGGGCAAATGGAGACAACTGTACTTGAAAAACAATAAATAAATAAATAGAAAATGACAGGATACTAAAGAAAATTTGAGGAAAATACAATAAGTAAAAGTACATACCATGTTCATGGATAGAAATAATTCACATCATTAAAATGTCCACACTACCCAAAACGATCTATATATTTGATGAAATTTCTATTAAAATACCAATGACATATCTCATAGAACTAGAATATTCCAAAATCTTATATGGAACTGTTGCTGGGGAGACCCGAGTTAGAGCATTCCCCCTCATTGGTTCTTGCCTTGCTCACAAAAGAAGAATTCAGGTAAGAGACAACACATAGTGGAAATGAGGTTGTAAGTTTGTTTACACATTTGAGCAAAAAGCTGCAAGCATGCACCCAGCTATTCTGAGCGCACTGACTATTGGGATTTTAGGAATTTTATGCTTGTAGCCAGCTTCTGGTTCCCTCCCATTCCCCTTTCCAGACTTTGGGATTAAGACATAGTTTCAAAGGCTTTCTTTCCCAGATTATTGAAATAAACAGAACTTTAAGGGCTCTCCTCCTCCTGTGCTATCATGGTATTTCTTATGATGTTCGAAACAACTGGCAATTTTATCAGACCAAGTTTAGGACTGCTGAATTAATGAGTGAAACATATCTCCCTTTTGTTTCTAGTCTCCTGATTTAAATTCACTGTTAGGTTGCAATGGGCATGGACTATGCTTTATTTCCCCTCTGGCCACTCATTCCTAGGTGCTACCTAACAAACCAGAAAAGCAGTCTTGAGAGAGAATAAAATTATATATATCACACTACTTGGTAGCAAAAATACTAAAAAAATATAGTAATCAAAACAACATGGTACTAGCATAAAAATAGGCATGTAGATCAATGAAACAGAATAGAGTCCAGAAATAAACTCATGTCTTTATGGTCAATTAATATTTGATGAAGGAGACAAGAACAAACAATGGGGTAAAGACAGTCTATTCAATAAATTGTGTTGTGAAACTCTTATTTTAAACATAAGAAAAATAAATCTGAGAGACTATAGAAATTTAGGAAAGCAGAAGTAACAGAAACAGCATATTGACTAGAAAAACACACTTCTTTCCACTAAATGACTAGAGCTGTACCTTAGTGCTTTTCTAGGACTTGGCCCAGAGTGGACCTCAAAAATTCTCACATATCTAACTGAATGATTATCTCCAATGCACTGATACCCAGAATGATATTCAACAACAGAAATTCAAAAATAAATAATATTACATAAATTAACAGCAGTAGGAAAAACCCTCTTTTTATCTTTTATACATTCTTTATGCATTTTTATGCCATGATAGACAGGCTATGATATGCACAAACATGTTAAAGTCTATGGCTTTATTATATATACTAAATGTGGTGGTAGCCTAAAAGAATACAACCATTTTCTATTTTTGGCTTTGTAAAATAATCCGGTTGCATACTGTATTCCTAATTTCATCAGAATCCAAGTGGCACAAGCCATTTATTACTATGAATAGCCAAGCCAGTGAGTTATAGTTGTCAACTGCTACATTTATCCCATTGTTTGAAATGCCAATCAACCAGTTCAAATAGAGCTATGAAAATCTGATAAACTGCAAGAAACAAAATAGTGCTGAGTGGGTTCAAAATGATGGGGCTGTCAATCTTTCCTTTCAGCAATGTGGTGATGTAGACTAAATCTGAATAGATACGCATTTTCAACATATATGCACCATATATGTAAACATATGTACATATATACATGTATGGATGTATCTGAATAATTAAACTTTTTGAATGTATATATATATATATACACACACACACACACACACACACACACACGAATTAAGTTTACTTTGTTGTTCTACTAAAAGATAGAAAATGTTGAGATTTAGTGATTTATTCTAAAAATTTAATTTTGAAGTTACATTAAAAAGTTGCTTATATTTATTTTTACATCTTTTTAGTTTTTGTTTTGCTTATTAAAAATAATAACTTACAGACTTCTGGCCAAGATGGAGGCTTAGGTAGACACACTGTGCCTCCTCGCACAACCAAAAGAGGAAAAACAACAATTTAAAAAACAAAAACAGCCATATCTGACAGAAAATCGAACTGAATGGAAGTCCAACAACCAAGGAGTTAAAGAAGACACATTCATCTAGACCTGTAAGTGGGGTGGAGCTGGGCTGACAGCACGCGGCGAGACAATGGTTTGTGGAGTGGTACCTGCCATGCTCCAGCTGCCCGGAGAGACCTGCTGTGGGTCTGCCTAGCCAAAACGTGGCTGGTGCACTCAGCGAAACCCACGGCTGGCCTTCCCAGACCCAGCTGGGCCAAGACTGGTGGACCAGGCGGTCCCTCATTCCTGCACAGATAAACACAGAGACAAAGCTGGGGAGTGGAGCAGACCACGCAAACCACCATCGCAGGGAAATAAAGCCTCAAACCGCTGACTGAAAACATCTGTGCAGGTTGAGGTGGTGGTGGGAGGAACTCCTGGCCTCACAGGAGAGTTCACTGGAGAGACCCACAGGGATTTGGAACTACGCAAGCCCACCCCCCCAAACTCCAGAGCCAGAGAAGAAGGACCCAACTTGCTTGTGGGTAGTAGGGGAAGTTTGGATAGCAAAGCAAGCACCATTATTCTCTCAGGCCACACCCCAACAGTCAGCATCAAAACACAGTGACATAGGTCACCCGCCCTGGTGAACACCTAAGGCTCTGCCCATTAAAGTAACAGGTGCTCTGAGAAAAAGATAGCCCAAATGAAAGAGCAGATCAAAGCTCCAGAAAAAATACAACTAAGTGACGAAGAGATAGCCAACTTATCAGATGCACAGTTCAGAACACTGGTAATCAGGATGCTCATGGAATTGGATGAAAGCTGGTCAAAATTAGTTGAACAAATGAAAGATAAACTAAAGAAAATGAGGGGAAATGTGCAGGGAACCAATAGGGATGAGAAGGAAACTGGGACTCAAATCAATGGAGTTGACCAGAAGAAAGAAAAAAACTTCCAACTAGAAAAGAATGAAGAAACAAGAATTCGAAAAAATTAGGAGAGGCTTAGGAACCTCCAGGACATCTTTAAATGTCCCAACATCTGAGTCATAGGAGTGCCAGAAGGAGAAGAGGAAGACCAAGGGATTGAAAACTTATTTGAACAAATAATGAAGTGAAGGAAATAGACTTCCAGGAAGTCTAGGAAGCTCAGAGAACCCCAAAGAAGTTGGACCCAAAAAGGAACAAGCCAAGGCACATCATAATTACACTGCCCAAAATTAAAAATAAGGAGAGAATCTTACAAGCAGCAAGAGAAAAGGAGACAGTTACCTACAAAGGAAGTCCCATAAGAGTGTCAGCTGGTTTCTCAAAAGAGACCTTTCAGGCAAGAAGGGGCTGGAAACAAGTATACCAAGTCATGAAAGGCAAGGATCTACATTCAAGAATACTCTATTCAGCTAAATTTTCATTTAGAATGGAAGGGCAGATAAAGTGCTTCTCAAATAAGGTCAAGTTTAAGGAGTTCCTCATCACCCAACCTTTATCATATAAAATGTTAAAGGCATTTATATAATGCATGGAGGGATATCAACAGGGGAATTGGAGGGGGAGAGAGGAGGAAAAAATACAGAGAATAAGTAGCATAAGCAGTAGGAAGAAAACAGACAGGGGGAGGTTAAGAATAGTGTAGGAAATGTAGAAGCCGAAGAACTTATGTGTATGACCCATGAAAAAAATCTAAAGGGCAGGGAAGGGGTGTGTGTGGGGTGAAGGGGAGTAAAGGGGGGGAAATGGGACAACTGTAATAGCATAATCAATAAAATATATTAAAAAATAAAAGTAAATAAATCTTTAAAAATTAAAAAATAAAATAAAATAAAATAATTACATACTCGTGAAGTTTTCCAATAAAAATATTTTGTTTGCTATAAGCCAATGGGCTTAAAAGAGCAAGAAAATTTTGTTAACAATCATGTATAAGTAAATAACCCTAATATCTGAGCCCATCTTCTTCCACTGAGTCTTATCTATATAGAATGATATATGTAACAATATATCCTGATTGTACACTCCCCTTTAATATCTCTTTCCTAAGTTTATTAGTATTCTTTTTTTCCTGATATTTTATTTATTTTTATTTTTTAAATTTCTTTATTGTTGTTCAATTAGAGTTGCCTGCATTTTCTCCCCTCCCCTCTCCCCCACTCCATCCAAACCCACCTCCTTTGCTTGTTTCTACCCTATCCCTTGGTTCTGTCCATGTGTCCTTCATAGTAGTTCCTGAAAACCCTTCTCCCCACAGTCCTCTCCCCCATCCCCTCTGGCTATTGTTAGATTGTTCTTAATTTTAATGTCTCTGGTTATATTTTGCTTGCTTTTTCTTTTGTTAATTATGATCCAGTTAAAGGTGAGATCATATGGTATTTGTCCCTCATTGCCTGGCTTATTTCACTTAGCATAATGCTCTCCAGTTCCATCCATGCTGTTGCAAAGGGTATAAGCTCCTTCTTCCTCTCTGCTGCGTAGAATTCCATTGTGTAAATGTACCATAGTTTCTTGATCCATTCATTTGTAGACGGGCACTTGGGTTGTTTCCAGCACTTGGCTATTGTGAATTGTGCTGCTATGAACATTGGGGTGCATAGGTCATTTTGGATTGGTGTTTCAGGGTTCTTAGGGTATAATCCCAGCAATGGAATTGCTGGGTCAAAAGGCAGTTCCATTTTTACTTTTCTGAGGAAATTCCATACTGTTTTCTACAGTCAGAAATTTATATGGAACCATAAATGACCCCAAATAGCTGCAGCAATTTTGAGAAAGAACAAAACAGGAGGGATCACAATATCTGATATTAAACTGTATTACAAGGCCACTGTAATCAAAACAGCCTGGTACTGGAACAAAAACAGGCACATAGACCAATGGAACAGAACAGAGAGCTCAGAAATAAACCCAAGTCTGTATGGGCAATTAATATTTGACAAAGGGGAAGGAAACATAAAATGGAGTAAAAACAGCCTCTTCAACAAATGGTATTGGGAGATCTGGACAGTTACATGCAAAAAAATGAAACTTGATCACCAACTTACACCATACACAAAAATAAATTCAAGGTGAATAAAAGACTTAAATATAAGTCGTGACACCATAAAAGTCCTAGAGGAAAACATTGCAAGGAAAACCTTAGACATTCCACACAGCAACATCTTTACTGATATGTCCCCTAAAGCAAGGGACATAAAGGAAAGAATAAACAAATGGGTCCTCATCAAATTAAAAAGCTTCTTCCTGAAATTTTAAAGGTCAGTTTTGCTGCATGATTTTGGAAGATGCCCTTAACTCGAGCCTCAGAAGTTCCATTCTTGTTTGAGTGAAGTCCCTTGAGAAGAGAATGCAAACTGGGTTTTGAATCTTTTATTCAGTATCCTAGAGAGCAATGGATTATTTGGGGGAATAATAGTGGCTTAGGTAAAAATAAACAAATATTGCATTAATATATTTATACTCTAAATAAATCAGTATTTCACTCATTCTCCCCTGGCCACTGACGTTTCTGGTGACAGCCTTATGCGAGCTCTCTTGTAAGCCAAAATATTTTTCCATTGTCTTTAAGATTCTCTATTTGTCTTTGATTTCTGACACTTTAATTATAATATGTCTTACAGATAATGTCTTTATGTTACTTCTGTTTTGTGATTTATGGGCTTTATTAACTCTCAAGATTTGGGAAGTTTTCTGTGATTATTACTTTAAATAAGCTTTTTGCCCACTTCTCCCCCTCTTCTTCTTCTGGAACTCCAATAGTTCACAAACAGATCCTTTGGATGGTATCTCATTTATTATTTGCCTTTCTTCACTCTTTTTTTCAGTCATTTATTTTTTGTTGTTGTCCTCTGACTGGAGAATTTCAATTGGTTTGCCTTTGTGCTCACTTATTCTTTCTTCTGCTTGATGAAGCCCTATATCAAAGCTCTTTATTAAATTGTTCAATTCAGTCATTGATTTCTCTGCTTCAAATTTTCTAATTTTCTGTTTTTTATTTTTACTACCTCTTTGTGGAATTCTCATTTTGTTCTACTTTTTTCCCGGTATCATTAAATTGTTTATCCATGTTCTCTTGTAGCTCTGTGAACTCCATTAGAACAATTATTTTTAATTCATTGTTGAGTAGTCCCTGCATATCCTCTTTGGGGAGCTATTTACTGGAGGATTACTGCATTCTATTGGTGGTGACATGTTTCCCTCATTATTCATGATCTCTCTAGTGTTTTGTAAGTTTGTGCACATTTGAAAGTCAGTCACCTCTTCCAGACTTTATTAAATGACTTCAGTAAAGGAAGACATTCTCTTCCAGTTGGTGGCACACTGGAGCTAACTGTGATCCTGAGTCTAAAGGTGCATGGTGGTAAGTGCAAGGGCATGTATGGTATTCAGTCCTGGGTTGCATGATGTCTTGTTAGCTTAAGCCACTGGGGTCCACAGAACAGACAACTGTGTGGAACTTGGCAAGAATAGCAGGGGGCACTAACTGGTTACAAGGACTGTTGGGGTCCTTAACAGCACCTTCCAGTCAAGTGGTTAGGGACCAGGGCATCCAGTGGCTGGAGCCAGTAGTATGTACACACTCAGCTGAGGGTCTAGCTGCAGGTGTCTGTTTAGGGGCAGGGATTAGTTGCACATACATACAGTTGTGGCAGGAAGCAAGAACAGAGGCCAACTGTGAGCACTCTGGTAGCTGTATCCTCCCTGCCTGTTGGCATGTAGTACTGGGGCTGCTGGGTCTTGCCCCAGGTATATTGCAGTGGAGATCAGTAATGGGAGTCATTCTAACAATGTGCAGGTGCACCTAGAGGGGCAAGCTACACATGAACATGGTGTTACAGACCTGGGACAGAAGACAGGGCCTCGTTTGTGCCCACAAGTGGCTGTGGAGCCCTGGTTCCCAGGCATGGTCTTGCTTGGCTGCAGTTTTTCTCTGGGCATGCACACACAGCGAAGACCAATGATAGGTGTCAGGCCAGCAAAATGTACAAGTACACAGCTGAAGGTGTTAGCCCCACATGTGTGCACAGTGGGGGTGGTCAGCCACAGGTGTCTAGGCTCACATCTTTTGCGCATGCAGCTGCAGAGACCTTGGGTGCTGGCTGCCAGCCCAGCTCCCGGGCTCCAGTAAGGGTGGGTAGGGGAATGGGAGTTTTTAGGGGTTGGGGAGGGAACTCAGGTGGCTGGTGTCAGCAAATGTGAATACCTGTGGGGTGAAATCTGCAGGAATTCACAGAAGCTGTGATAGTTGCTGGTTACGTTTTCAGTGGTTTAAGTTGCTGGATTTGTTTTTAGGCAGGTTACTGTGCACTGTGACCATCTGCATTGCAAAGCAGTTGCTATTGGTAGGCCTGTTTTTCCTCCTTGTTTCTAGAAGCCTCCTACATGTCAGCTTTTCTGGGCTGGATGGAGTAAAATTGAAGTGAGACCTTTGTGCAGAGTTCCAAAAGGTTGGGGAAGATGGGAGCTCACCCTACTCTTCCTTCCTGGTGAGGGACACTCTAACTGGGGAGGTTTCTCTTGGCACTGAGCAATGCTGGCCTGGAAAATGGGATGATGCAGGCAGCATGCTTTCTTCTAATTTGTCCACTATGTGGCTGTTATTTCTTCAGTGTACTCCAGGGCTCTCCCAGAGCTGTTTTTGTCTGTGGACAGTTGTCTAGCTATTGATCTCTGTGAAGAGATTGAGTCTGGGATCCCCTATGTTACCCCTACAGAAAAAGACTTCTGTATATGTTCATACTTAGAAATTTGTAAGGGTGCTTATGATTAATTTTAATTTCATCTCAAATGTTCAACTTAAGAATATTTTTATTATATCAGTTTACTAGACACTGTGTCCTTTGCAAATTTGATGAGTCAGTCTTTATGTGTCTATTGAGGAACAGACAAAAATTGCTAAACCAAGAATTCTCCTCACAGACTGACAACAATTTCATTAATTCTGCTCACTGTAGCTTAGTGTTAAGAGCAGAAACTCAGGGTCCAGGTTTCCTGTATTTGAATGAATGCTAGCTCTATTGTTGGCAAGTTTTGTGATATTTGCTCAGCTGTAAAATGGAGAGTAAAATTAGCTTCCATCTTGTAAGATTGTGGTGGCAATTAAACGGTTTAATATATAGCCAGTTCATAGGTATGTGACAAACGCATGTTAAATGTACACAAATAGGACTGTTAATAGTATTATAGTTCTTCAAATATCTGAAAATCTACCTGCTTTTATTTTCAAATGTCCCATTTGTTATTAGCTTTCTCTTAATTACATCACAAAAGATAATTACTTCAGATAATATACAATGAAAATATGGAGTTCTTAGTTTCAAAAAGCTTGCCATTTCAAGTTTTCTTATTATCTTTTCTGTTAACACATTTTAGAGTATGGTAATTTTAAAATTCCTACACTTATGACAATATCTGGCTATTGAAGACGACATTTTGTGCAGAATGCTTATTTATGCTCTCTGCTTTCATGAGAATATTTGTCTCCTGAGAGCATTAAATGTTCTTTAAATGTTTTTACATTATTATGAGATAATATAAGAATTAATTTTGTCTGATTAAATAATGCAGAATAATTTAAAGATCTTTCCAAACTGTAAATTGTTTCACCTTCCTTTTTATTTTCCATTATATAATATTAACATATATAACAAACGACTCTCAGGACTTCCGCCAAGATGGCGGCATAGGTGGACGCACTCGCCCCTGCACATCCAGAGTGTCTAAACAATGAACGCAGTAGCGAAAAATTAAACAACAAGAATGGTCAGAAACGAACTGAAGTGAAGTCCGACACCCAGGAGGCTGGAGAGGACGAATATCCAGGCCAGTAAGCGGGGCAGAACCAAGCGAAGGAGCGGAGTGAGAGGCAGTTTGCACAGAGGGACTCACGCCGCAAGCGCCTGAACAGGGCGCGACCCCGAACAATGGGTGAATCCCGCAAGCCGGCGGCGTTTCTGGAGAGGTCAGTGGGAGCCAGCAGAGCCGAGACTGGCAGAAAAGGCGGTGGGGAACTGGGGAGCGGAGGGGTGACGGGAGCCCGCGGTGATCGGCAGTTGCCATTGCTTCCTCCCAGGCCCCGCCGCCAGAGGAAACGTCACCCAAAAAGCAACCCAGGTTGCCGGCACTGGTGATCCGACAAGTGCATCAAGATAAAAAGAATGAAAATGGCCAAAATGAAAGATCACACAAATTACAACTAATGGATGACGACATAGTCAACCTATCAGATGCTCAGTTTAAAACACCGGTAATCAAAATGCTAACAAAACTGGAAGAAAGGTGGACGCAAATAATTGAACAAATGAAGAATATGATAAAGATAATGGAGGAAGATTTACAGGGAACCAATAGGGAAAAAAAGGAAGCTGGGACTCAAACCAATGGGGTGGAACAGAAGGAAGAAACAAGAATTAAAAAAAAAATGAGGGGGGACTCAGGAACCTCAGAGACATTTGTAAATGACCCAACATCTGGATCATAGGGCTGCCAGAAGGACAAGAGGAACACCAAGAAATTGAATGTATTTTTGAACAGATAATGAACGAGAACTTCCCAAATCTGGCAGAGGAAATAGGCTTCCTGGAAATCCAAGAAGCTCAGAGAACCCCAAAGAAGCGGGACCCAAACAGGAACACACCAAGGCACATCATAATAACATTACCCAAGATTAAGAATAAAGAGAAAATCTTGCAAGCAGCAAGAGAAAAGGAGACAGTTACCTACAAAGGAATCCCCATAAGACTGTCAGTGGATTTCTCAAAGAAGACCTTCCAAGCAAGAAGAGGCTGGAGAGAGATATTTCAAATCATGAAAAGCAAGGGCCTACAACCAAGAATAATCTATCCAGCAAAACTTTCATTTAGAATGGAAGGGCAGATAAAGTGCTTCTCAGATAAGGTCAAGTTCAAGGAGTACATCATCATGCAGCCTTTACTATATGGAATGTTAAAAGGTTTTGTATGAGGACTCAGGAGCGAAGGCACCGAGGCCAGATCAGCTACCGGGGAATTCAGATCAGTCATAGCCAAGTCGCTTGTGAGGTAAGCAAGCAAAATACAACCAGAGGAACAAAATAGACATTGAAGCTTAGAACATTCTGGCAGTAACCAGAGGGGAGGGGAAGGGGAGAAGCGGGACAAGGGTATTCAGGAACTGCTATAAAGGACACATGGACAAAACCAAGGGGGAGGGGGGAAGCAAGGGAGGGAGGTGGGTCTTCCTGGGTGGGGTCGGGGGAGGGTAAATGCAGACAACTGTAATTGAACAACAATAAAATAATTAAAAAAAACACAAATGACTCTCAAAATAGTATTAAAATATTAATTTTGATTTGACTTTGATTACATATATATTATCTCTGTCATATGTATTATTCACAGTAATACTATAATAGGCTTCCTTGTACAATGATCAAAGATTTAAATTACATTTATAATTTTTAGAATATCAGTATATTAAAGTATGATTAAAATGTAGTCTAGTTTGGGTGGAGAATTTTTTTTCAACTCTGTAAAACTGATATTCCTTATAAAAAGGCAGTGTTTTTAAGTCTATACCATTATTTAAGAACTATGAGTATATGTATTGTTTTTAAAGAGCTGTAGATGGAAAGATAATTTTGAAGACAAACCAATTTACTCTCACATATTTCCTATACAGTCCACTTCAAAACAATAATATACTGTCAACCATTTCTTATATATTAAAAGGTTAAGGCTTATTTAACATCTTTTTTGTTCATTTCCTCAACATTTCAGGTTTTTAATTAGCAAAAATATGGTAGATCAGTATGTACGTAAACTACATATATTTTTTTAAATTTTGGACTAGTTTGAGATAACATGGGAGTTAGAAAGTCTTCCTCTGTGTTTCTTTGTGCCATGGACAAACTTAATCACAAGAACATGCTCTGCTTCCCTTCCCACACCTAGCCACAAAGTGAGGAATATTACATTTGTTTTACTCAGATAATTCTTGAGATGTCCAATGCAGAAACTTGCAAGCTGGCTTCTGTCTGCCTTCTGACCACTAAGTTTTCTTTCTGGCCAATAATTTACAGATGCAGCAAATTTGCAATGCATCCCTCTGGAAACAGTGGTATAATAGAAGAACATAATTCAGATTTACTCTAAAAAACAACCATAGGAAGAATTGCATTTTAATATGAAACAAGTTTCCACCAAATTACCATTATTTCAAGGAAAAATTTTAGGTCAATCCTATGTTTTTTTCCCCTTATTACACTTGTTACAAAAGAAAAAAACACTTATATTATACATAAAAATACCAAACTAAATAGTTAACACCGAGCTAAACTCTTTCAGTCAAACAAGAACATGAAAGCTAAACCTTGGGAAATGTGTAATGGGAAGTCACAAAGCCTTTTTTGACGACTAAATAAGATTGCCTCACTCCATTTTCATGCCATTAAATTCATTAGTCCTATAAACCTCAGTTGCTCATAGCAGGCAACACATATCTTTTACCTTCATTCACTGGTGTATAGAAAGTTTAAAGGGCACTCATCCTCTTACTCTGTGCCTGAACGAGAAATGATCACACAAGAACTCTCAGTGAGCCTTTGTAGCACCTTAGAAAATGGATGGTAAGCTACGAGAGGGATGAGATTCTGTTTTTAAGTGCCTTATTATTTATCCTATGCTCTCTCAGCCTCAGTCACACAGCTTTTTTATATCTTACATGTTTAATAAATGCCTATTTGACTAGCAATTAAAACAGTTAGTAAACTTCCTATCTTCTAAAGATGTTAGGTATATATCACAACTGTGGGTGCATCTTTCATAGTTTCCAACCCCAAAAGAATCAGACAATAGAAACTATTTCTAGGTTAAAAAAAATCTGCAGGATTATCTGAACAGAGAATAAACTCTAAACATGTAAAAGGTAAATTTGGAATAAAATAAAAGCAAGCAGCTATTGTCACATATAAAACAAAACAAATACAAAAACAAGCAAACAGACAAAAAGACCTGTCTTGCATAGTGTGAGAAGCCTGAAAATTTTTATCGGTCTTTAGTGAGGACTTTGAACTACTGTGTTCAAAATATTAAGAACAGTCAGAGGGCCAAGCATTCTCCTAAAGAATATATAGTAAAAATCTCAATATTTATCAAAGTAGATAATGAAATTGTACTGTAAGCAAGTTAAGCAGCTTCAGAATTGAACAGGGTAGGCGATGACATATACACACACTATTATAAAACATAAGAAAATGCATAGCATATAAAACTAATCATAACAAGTACCCATTCCATTTTTATGGAAAAAAAGCAAAAAACAAAAAAACCTGACTTGAATTAAAACAACCTCTAGAGGTAGGATAATGTATATAATAAAAAACGAGCAAGTGTAAGGCGTGGGAAAAGTTCAAACATTCCTTCCGCATATTGAATCAATTAATACCATGTACAAGGAAACCCTGATTATTTGAAAGAGTGGAGAAAAATGACTTGATTCTTTACAAGTAGTACAGACTATTATTAGTATTCCAGATAGACTGCGTTGTAGAGGGTCCATCACATGCTTTGATCTATCTGCGTCCACAGCTGCAAACTCTGCACCAGGCTCTAGGAGCAGCACCATCTGACAGCCGCCTCCATCAGGAAAGTGAGTTAATGGTTGCAAATATTAATCAGTGGATCAAAGCACAAAAGTGAGTGAAATTAAATTGAGTTCTTTAAAAATCGAATTTCATTTCCTTTGGATCAAAACAATTAAAACATTCATAATTTATTTCTCAACATATTCCCTACTCTTTAACTCCCTGATCTTTCTCTCTCTCTCTCTTTTTCTTTTTCTTTCTTTCTTTCCCTTTCCTCTTCTTTTCTTCCTCTTTCTCCCCCTTTTCCCCTCTCCTTTTCTCTTTCATTTTTTTCCTTTGTTCTTCCTGAAATTCTGTATTTTTTTGTTTAAAGAGTAACAGTGTTTGAAGTAATCAGATAGAGTAAATACTTAAATTTTCATATGCATACCACACATATATATGTCCATTCCCAAAGCTGTTGGAAACTCTTTTAATAACAAATACTTGACTTCCAGCCAACATGGAGGAATAGGCAGACACACTTCACCTCCTTGCACAACCATAAGAGGTATCACAACTAACCTCAAAACAAAATACAACCAGAACTGCCAGAAAATCTAACTGTATGGGAGTCAGACAACCAAGGATTTAAAGAAAAAACATTCATCCAGACAAGTAGAAGAGGTGGAGATGGAGAGCCAAGACAAAGAGAATGCAGTGTGGTGGCAGCAGCAGCCAGTGGAATGAGTGGTCTCACATTCAGGTGTGGTATATAAAAACCTGGAGGGACACCTGGGGAAAAGCCATCCCAGACCCAGGCTAGACCACACAACCCAGGGTTCCAGTGCTGGGTGAATAAAGCCTCATAACTCCTGACTGTGAAAACCAGTGGGGGTGGGACAGCAGAAGAAATTGCCACTCTCTCAGGAGAATCCACCTAAAGGACCTACAGAATGTATGCAAACCCATGCACTCTGGGATTCAGCTTCAGGGCTATAGCTTAAAGGGTACCAGTCACATACAAAAAGTGGGGGAAGTGACTGGAAATGGGGTGAGAGCTGAGAAGGTGGTGTTGTTCCCTCTCCCATCCTCCCCGGCATATGATGCCACAAAGCGGTGAAGAGGGTTGCTCCAACCTGGCAAATATCTAAGGCTCCACCCCTTATAATGTAATAGGTGTGCCAAGATGAGTCAAAGAGGCTTACCTAATACACAGAAACAAACACAGGGAGGCTGCCAAATTGAAGAGACAAAGAAATATGGTCCAAATAAAAGAACAGATCAAAACTCCAGAAAAAGAACTAAGTGAAACAGAGAAAGTCAACCTATCAGATGTGGAGTTCAAAACACTGGTGATAAGGATGCTTAGAGACCTCATTGAGTACAGCAAATGCATAAGGGAAGAAATGAAGGCTATAGTAAGTGAAATAAAGAAAAATCCACATGGAGACAACAGTGAAAGGGAGGAAGCCAGGGTTCAAATCAATGATTTGGGACATATGGAAGAAATAAACAGTCAACCAGAACAGAATGAAAAAAAAAAAAAAAAAAAAAAAAAAAAAAAAAAAAAAAAAAAAAAAAAAAAAAAAAAAACAGAATTCAAAAAAACAAGGAGAGGATAAGAACACTATGGAGCATCTCCAAATGTGCCAACATCCATATCATAGGTGTACCAGAAGGAGAAGAAGAAGAGCAAGAGATTGAAAACTCTTTTTGAAAAATAATGAAGGAAAACTTCCCTAATTTGGCAAAGGAAATAGATATATAAGTCCAAGAAGCAGAGAGAGTCCCAAGAAACTTGGACCCAAAGAGGGCAACACTAAGACACATTGTAATTAAAATGCCAAAAATTAAAGGTAAAGAGAGAATCCTAAAAGCAGCAAGAGAAAAAAAGATAGTTACCTACAAAGGAGTCCCCATAAGACTATCAGCTGATTTCTCAAAGAAAACCTTGTAGAAAAGGAAAGATTGGCAAGAAGTATTCAAAGTGATAAAAAGCAAAGTTCTACAACAAAGGTTACTCTATGCAGCAAAACTGTCATTTAGAATGGAAGGGAAAATGAAGTGCTTCCCAGACAAGGTAAAGCTAAAGGAGTTCATCATCTCCAAGCCCTTATTATATGAAATGTTAAAGGGACTTATTGAAGAAAAAGATCAAAACTATGAACAGTAAAAATGACAACAAACTCACAACTATCAACTCTTGAATCTAAAAAACAAAAACAAACTAAGCAAACAACTAGTGAACAGGAACAGAATAATAGAAATGGAGATCACATGGAGGATTATCAGTGGGAAGAGTGAAGGGGGAGAATGGTGGAAAATGTACAAGGATTAAGAAGCATAATTGGTAGGTACAAAATAAACAGGAAGATGTTAAGAATAGTATAGAAAATAGAGAAGCCAAAGAACTTATATGCAAGACTCATGGACATGAACAAAGCGGGGGTTGCTGGAGGGAAGGGGGGTACTTGGCAGAGGGAGACGAAGGGGAAAATTGAGACAACTGTAACAGCATAATTAATAAAATATACTTTAAAAGGCAATAGAAATTTAAGGTACCCAGCTATCATACTGGTTTGGGTTATCTAATTCCTGACAATGACAATGACACCCAGGTACATAAACCCAAACAAGCAAGCAATTGAAAATTTGTCTTAATTCTTATGTGCCCAGGAATTCTTGCATTTTCACAGCTGCCTGTGGAAAAGAGTTTCTAAAATGTTCTGTGATTCTATAGTTTTGAAAATGAAATCTTCCACAACACAGTCTTCCTATTTTTTAAAATAGTCAAAAGCCCATTTTATTTATAATAAAAAAGTATTTCATAGTCAATGGCAAGAAATGCTCTAATAGAAATAAAGAGAATTTGGTGAAAGAGAATCTATTTGTGACAATTTGAAGAGATTAAGAGTGAAAATAACATTTCTCTAAAATTCTCTCTGAGCAGCAAAACTTTGGTCCATGCATGCAACATCTAACTTTGTAACCCATGCTAATACAATTTAAAGTACCACATTTCAATCTGACAGTATTTAACTTTTTAAGCATTTAAAATTTGTTCATGAAAAATTAAGGGAACAGTGATGCAATTAATTGGTATGCCACAGTCACAGAGAATATATTGAAAATTACCCCTCACAAATACTACTCTTCTAGCCTCCTACAATTCCTGCAATCCTCTCCCCTCACCCCCTAACCTTCCCTTATGTGGCATTTTGTATTTCCCATGCTTCTTCACTTCCATTGTTCCAATCATCTTGGTAAATGTTTTATTTCTTGGAGCATCAGGCCCATGTACACTAGAAGCATTGATTATACTTTAGCCCACATGATCTGAAATTCGTCATGTGTATCATGTTTGCTTACTAAATACATAAACAGCAGGGACTATTTTCTAACTGTGCTATATTAAGACACCTTATAAAATGGAACCTATATTTATAATTATCTTCCAGGGTTAATTCTAATGTTAGTGTCAATGTTACTTAAATTTTGGGATTGAAATTTAAATTTAAGTATGCATTACTAAAAAAATGTGCTTTTACATTACTTTCATCATTCCTAATTCCCAAAGTGGTAAAAACAGAGCATAGAATTATGCCTCATTTTTCAGAATCTGAGTACTATCTTCCATTAGCTATCGTGTAATCACACTATCCTAGCACTCCAACACTCTTCAACTCCAGCTGCTTAGCAGCCCTCATGTTTAAAGTCTCTAGGAAATGTTTCACTTCAAAACATTACATGTCCTCCTAATACTGCAGTTTTCTACCTGTGCTCATGAAATTTAGACCAGTTTGGGATATAATTTATGTATTCATGCCAGCTATTTTATTGTGACTGCTTTCTCAACTTAACTGTTTATATTTTTAAAAGTGTCACAGATTTGAAGATAGTTGAAATAGTTACCTAAAACAGAGTTCATTAATCTGATTAGTGCTGATTTTGCTTCTGAAAATATACACCATTGACTAATAAAATTTATTTTCCAATGTACAGATCCTTTAAGATTTTCTGCATTCCCTCTGAATTTTGATTATTTTTGTTGTGGTGGATTATTTTGTGTTGTCACCATTATTTTTTTCTCTATATTAAATGTGATTAAACTAGCATCCAGTTATCAAACTTTTCTTAGTCAATTATCTTTTTTTGGCCATCATATTTTTGCAATTTTTTATTAAATAATTACTTTATTATTGTTCAATTACAGTTGTGTAATTTTTTTATTCTTATAACTTGCATACATTTGAAAAAGGATAATCTTTCATCACAGTTTGTAGGAATTATCTGCTTAAGCAGTGATATATATGAGACCTCCACAAAGTATTAAGCAGTAAATTCTCCTTTGATTCTATCAACACAATGCATGTGGAGATCTGTTTCTTTGGGTCACTCTGTATGATGCTTTGTGAGACATTAATTATTAAATATTGAATTCATAAATGCATTCTTTTCAGTTAGCTTTTGCTGTGTAACATTAGGGGTGACCCAAATGTGGTGACTTTAAACAACCATCGTTAGCTCATGATTCTGTGGATCTGTTAGGTGTTTATTATTTTCTAGGTGACTTGAATCACACTGGCTTGGGTGGCTTTTGTGTATGCAATTAGCTAGAGGTAGCTTAAAAAAACTGGTGAGGAGGTGGATGGTCTAGAATGTGCTCACTTCTGTGTGAGATGTTTGGCAGGCAGTTGGTCGGGGAGATAAAGATAACTGGGCTGCATATTTCTTACCATCATGCAAGTTACCCCAAGCTTCTTGGGGTTCTAAAAGCAACAAAAGAGCAAACTCCAATGAAAAAACACCTTTCAAGTATTGACTTGTGTCATATTTGTTAATATAACATTGGCTAAAACAACTTAGAAGGGTAGCAAAGATACAGAAGTAAAGAAACGGGTCACTTGATAGGAGAAGAAGAATGTATGGCCATATTTGTAAACATTGACTTCAGTTAGAGTTCCAATTCTTGCTCTGTTCTGTGGCCTGAAGCAGGTCACTTTGCTACTCTGCTTTTCTGCTTCTCCTATAAAATGAGTTGTTAGATTATATGAAGTTCAAGCCTTTCCACTCCTTTTGTTAAAAAATATTTCAAAGAAACATTGAAAACCAATATTATCATACCATTTGTTTTCCATTAAGGCCAGAAATATTTTTTGACATATAAAAGAGTTCAGTAAATTAATAAATTCACTTTTTAGAAAATTAAAATTCCTTTATTAGAAAATATAAATTTAAAAATCTATAGAAAATTTGCTTACTTTTACATATTTGGTTTGAAAAAGTTAAAGGGATAATTTCAATTGATAAATAATATAACACAAGCTATTTATAGCAATTAAAAATAAATAAAATTTCACTGTAGAGGACACATGGACAGAACTAAGGGGGAGGAGGGAGGCTGGGGGGGAGGTGGGGCTAGAGGGGAAGGGAGGAGGGGAGGGGAGAGGATGCAAATAACTGTAATTGAACAATAATAAAGTAATTATTAAGAAAAATAAATAAAGTTTCAGTGTCTAGTATTAATGTGTATTCAAATAATTGTGGGCACAATGTTTTTTTAAGTATTGTGACATATTAATTTAAGGATTGAGCAAAAAATGAAAAAAAAGGAGAAAGAAAGAACTCATGGACATGGACAACAGTGTAGTAAGTGTGAGGGGGTGGGGGAGGTAAGGAGGGTATAAGAGGGATAAATGGTGATGAAAAAATAGATATTAAATAAAAATAAATAGATAAATTACTATTTATGTATATATGTACAATTTAAAAATTTAACTCAGGAAAAGATGTGGACTTTCTTGAATTAGCAACTTTAACCCATTCTTTCTGTCATTAGAAAACAAATCTTCTATGGTCTTGAGGAGTTAGGGATATTAACTTTTCATACAGTCTTTTCTAATGTGTGCAGACTGGAAATGAAAAGAAGATTGCCTTTGTTGTCCTGATTATTGGTTTCAAAATGCAGGAAAGCTAAATTTTAGGGCACTGTAAAAAGCAACCCTTCCTTATTGCATCTCTTCAACCCTGTCCGCACTGTAAATTCCTCAATCAAGATTACCCTCGCACTCTGTCCTGCCACCTCTGGCCAACACTCCACTACTGAGTACTCCATTGTCTTGATGTTTAATTTGAAACTAATCACATCTGTCTATTCTTCACATGTAGGCTTCTTCTCCTGCTAACATTTGAATGAATGAGTCACATGGTATAGAATCACCAAATTCTTTGAGTGTTGGCTCTGTAGCTTTATGAACATAATTAGACAATCTAGTCAAGGTCTCTAAACCTCAGGATATCTACTGTTACCATAGAACTGATAGTACCTTTCAAAAAGATGGTTGGGATATTAAATAAAATTACTATCAAAATGTCAATGTAAGCACTGAATAAATTAGAAGTTTTATTTCTTTCAAATGAATTAACCGTTTTCCTGGAATATCGTTTCTAAACCTAGTGCCTTATAAATTTGACTTTGTTGAATAAACAAACAATTACATGGGTCTAGCCTATTTTTCATAATCTGTCTCACACTAATTATAAGTCATCTATCAAAGACTCAACAAATTGGCAACCAAAATAAAGAGGACAGTGTGTTTTTACTTCAAGTACTTTTTTGTTTCATATATCTTAGTATATATGAATTGATAACTACAGTGATGCAATAAAGACAAAGCTGTTTTTTATTTTGATGATAGATTCCCCCTAGATACTTATTATTCATCTATTTTTTATATCAACATTTGTAGAGTCTTGAATGATCAAGTGATAAAGTTAATGGCATTGTGTGACAAGATAAATCATGCTTATCATTAAGCTTCTTATATTTACTCTATTTTGGAAAATTTTAGAGAGAGCATTTGTCCAAAACACATATATTCTGGGGTATAAGATAACCACATTGTAGACTACAAGATCTGTGATAGGAAACCTGGCTAAGTGAGAAGGGCTCAGTTGGACTGAGCTAGGTGGGCCACCCAGTCAATGTTTCAAGACACAATCCTATTCCATGTATGCCTCCTTCTGAATTTTCTGGACTGTGTTCCCCAGAAATACCTTGTTTATCCCAGAGGCATGAACTCAAGCTCCAAAATAATAACTATAAGGTTTTTTTTAGGTTTTCACAACTCTATTTATTTGTTTTTATGTGGAAACAAAATATATTATGATAGATTATTTACCAATACAAAAAATTCTTCAGATTAAATTTTAGGTCATGTGCCCCTTGAATTTCTTTTTCCATTGACCAAGTTAATAAACAGAGACAGCTTCTAAAACAATTTAAGTAAAAGCAATATGCAGTTACTGAGTGGAACTTGTTATGTCTTTACTCATTTACACAAAATGTCACCCGCCCATATTATGGCAAACTGCCCTCGGGGTCACAGAACTTTGGAGACACTGTCATTCTGGACCCTGGCTACTACACTGACAAGCATAATGTGATTTGGAATCACAGTTGATTCTGTAAATATTCTTTGGGAGGTTCTGAATCCATTAGGACAAATATTCCTTAGCAATTTATAAGAGAATCTGCAGATCTTCTTTAATGTTCTTGTAATAGAGAAAACTCACAAGCAGTGTTTTAGGCCAGATCACCTCTTGGGAAGTACTTATCAAGACTTTCAGGATGATACACACACCTTTTGAATTACTAACTTAAAGCAAAAGAGTGTTCTCTGTCTCAAAAAAATCATGATTTAGCCATGATATAAAAAGAAATTTTTAACCCAGCAATGCCACTTCTAGGAATATACCTGAAGAAATCCAAAACATTAATTTGAAAGAATACAAGCATCCCTATGTTCACTGCAGCATTACTTATAATTGCCAAGATATGGAAGCGGCCTAAGTGTCCATCAACAAATGAGTGGATAAAACTATGGGACACTTATACAATGGAATACTATTCAGCTATAAAAAAAAAAAAGAGAACATTTTACCCTTTGCAATAGTATGGATGGACCAGGGGAACATTTTGCTAAGTGCAATAACCCAGTCAGAGAAAGACAAATACCACATGGTTTCACCCATATGTGGAAACTTATGAACAAACTGAACAAGAAAAACAGAGACAGACCCATAGATGGAGAGCAGATGACAGCTAGTGGAGGGAGGGGTGCTAAGGGGGTGGAGGGATTGAGCAAAAAGGAAAAAAGACTCATGGACATGGACAACAGTGTGGTCATTGCCGGGGGGAGGGGGTATAAGGGGATAAAAAATAATGGAAAAGTATAATAAAGGTTGTATATTAAAAATAATTTAAAAGAAATGACAGTTAATTCATTAAGCATATGATAGGAAACCATTTCACATAAATACTATTTCCCTTTCTTTCTCACTGGGCCCTGTACTCAGAAGATATTTTCTTAATTGAAGAGCATATTTTTAGACTAATTTGATCTCAATTGCATGTTAGTTTCTGTATAGCATTTCTATTTTACTGTTTAATTTTACTGTTTAACTTGCTAGCATAATGAAACCCTTCTATTTTCCAAAGAAACAGAAAAAGTACACAATTTGTAATGCTTCAGGTTCTCTGTATTAGTCTTTTTATATTTGTGCACTAACCTTGGAAATGGTATTTTTGTAAAAGTTCGAGAAAAGTAAGCTGAATACAATGGCTTTTGTAATTATTAAAAATACAGAATGATTATTTCTGTTTCTTCCAAGAAACTTTACATTACCTATGAGGGTATGGGAATTGCAAACATTCCTATTGGCAATTGAAATTGTTTTTAATATGAAAAACATGTGCACATGTCTTTTATTCTCAAAACACTTCTGGAAAATATGCAAATGTCTTGGGTCTCAAAATATTAAGGTTGTCCATTTCCCCTCAATTTCCCAAATGCCTATTTATTTTCTTTTATGTCTGGGTAATATTCTAAACCTTGGTTTGTTATCAAATTAAATTAAGATCAAAGTTAATTCCCCTTTGTTTCATATTCAGAATCTTATTATGGTATGTTCTAATTTAAGGTCTTCATATTCAAGGATACAAATTGAACAGTGTGCGATCCTTTAAGGTTTATCTTTTTAGAAATATAAAAGGTTTATCTTTTTAAAACCTTTTAAAAATACATTTTAAAAGCTAGCATTTGAAAAAAAGAATGAATACTAACATTGTTAAATAAATAAACTTGTTTATAATGATTCTTTGTAAAAATCAGTTTGTTTTATGCATATATTTTTGTAAATTAATCTCATATATACCATATTCAAATTTTGCACTGATTACAATCTTTAATTTAAGAAAGAATCACATTGTATTATAATACCAAGAATTGAAACAAAACTATTATTTTAATGTGAATGCTTTAATAACTCTTTTCCTATCAAAACTGGTAAAAGCTATCATTCAAACAATAAGGGACATAGTCATTAAGTGATATTTGATTAGTTTATTTTCACTTTTTAATACATGTGAAAAACATATTTGACAAAGATAATCATACCAAGTTATTATTTTAAACTTTGCTTAATTGTTTATGTGTGTGGATGGCTCATTGAATTTCTGAAACAAACTTCTTCATGGCATGGCTCAGATGTGGTTTTAAGCTTTAATTTCTTTAATTTTATCTACATAGCATACTGTATATGAATGTTCATGTTTATTATCTACTCAATTCTTAAAACCTTCTTCTGAGATAAATAAAAGTATGATTATAGTTTCATTTGTTAGATGGCTCTCAGAGAAGATAAGTGGACCTATGTGAGTCTATACTGCTATTAAATGAGAAACTATTAAATAAACTTCAACCTTGATATTCTCAAAAGAACATTTGATAAATGGGTAAAATTGAACACTGAGTTGGAAGTAAAAGGACTCTTATGATCATGAAAGACAGAAAGAGAATAGTAAATATAATCAATGTGTCCAATATAAATAGAGCAATGATAGTTAAAAATTATAAAATTAACATATGAGAGGAACCATAAGGAAAGAGGGTCCTTGGCCCTAGCAAGATTTGATTTAAACATGTGTATGAAATCTCTCTCTCTTTCTCTCCCTCCCCCCTCTCTTCTCCTTTATCAATGTATCTGGTATTTATGTATTGATCATCTCTCTCATTATGTATCATCTCTCTATTTATTCATCCATCCATCCATCCATTACTCACCTGCCAATCTCCTATGTCACACAGTTTTCTAATCACTATTTCCACACTTCAACTTTTTGACTTAAATAATGAACAAGCTGGTGCCTAATAGAGGACTAGCAGGGGAAAGAGTTGATGTAATCTTGGAAATTGAATGTAAGATTATCAACCTCTGAATAATAGAGGGGAATAGATGTTAATTTTACAAATAAAATCATAAATCCTATTCAGTGTGAAGCAAATTGGAAAAAATGCAGTACTTTTTAATGTCTTAACCATCTGTGGATTGAAGGCCATGCAATCCACATGGAATTTATTTTTTGTATTTTTTTCAGCACATGAAAGGACTTAGTTCCTCATCATCATTCATGGCAGTTGTTCAGCTAATTTTTGGCAGATTGTAGAAACAACGTCTCCAAAGTCATCAAGCGGTTCATATTATTTGTATAATGAAGACTATTTAGCATACACAAACAAAAACACTTATCAAATGTATTTAAAATATTCAAAGAGTGCATGATGAAATGGGAAGCCACTAAATTACTATGCACTAGATTTTCCATTTTATTGCCCATATGATAGATACTGATCATCTTCCTCTTCATCACACCCTGGTGGACTAGTTCCTCATCTTCTACCATTGCTACTGCTTGCAATCATAGCGGGCGGGGAGACCAGTTAATTGTAGCTTTCTGGTTCTAGCCCATTCACTTTTTTCTCAACTTGATCTTTTGAATCATTTTTAATTAAATAATCCTTATTTAAGTTGGCAGAATTTGTATAAAATACTTTAGAAAATATTTTTTAGGCGTCAGTTATCCTGGCATTTGACTCACTTCTCCTGTACCTTTGTGTACATAACTAGAGACTTAAAGGATTTTTGTACATTTGCTTGCCAGATTTTGGGAGAGGGAATGTCAATGTTATTGGGCTCTAGTGAACTCAATAAAAATATCAGTCCTTTCAATGTATTTGGGTAGTTGGGCTTCAAAAAAAAAAGAAAGAAAGAATAGCAAAGAAAAAAAGAAAAGAAAAGAAAAGAAAAGAAAAGAAAAGAAAAGAAAAGAAAAGAAAAGAAAAGAAAAGAAAAGAAAAGAAAAGAAAAGAAAAGAAGCACTCTGGCTTGCTAACCCAAATGGTTTTCAAGATGTGGTTAGGGTAGCTATTTGGTTTTATAATTTCCTTTTCATAATTTTTTAGGTTTTCCTCTGCCTTGATGATTTAACTGAAATCAAGAAAAATCATTCTTACTATTAGTGTTTTTAAACCCATGTACGTAAAGTATTACTTATTGGCAACATAAAATTAAAAATTCATTTTCTGATGATACTAGATGGATACTCCTTTTGGTTTCTCAAGAAAAAAGGAAAATTCATCTAAAGTATGTGAAAGTGATAATCATTACATTTTAGTGTATTTGGATTAACATTTGCAAATTAGATTAGACATATACATGGAAGGAAGTAATTTATTCCCAATTTAAATGATGAGGTTAATGTATTTTATGAAATCTTGAAAGTACCGTATACAGATTTTAATGTTTGCTCATCAAAGTAGGTAACTGGTAAGGAGAAAACTAAATTTTGGAAAGCATACTGCCTTGGCACTTTTTACCAAACCTCCCTTCAGATATATTACATGCCCTAAAGACAATTGATGGGATATAACACATACTTAATAAATGAAGTAGCTTGGCTCCTGGGAACTTGGTTTTCATATTATATTAAATGTGGGGAACTCTTATTTGAACACATAATGTAAGATTTTGTAGGCTCTCGTCTCTTTTACAAATAATGAATGATTAATTTCATGATTAGTACATTTTTAAAGATGGTAAATACAAACTTAAAGAGATTTAAGCGAACAGTTTAAGGCATTACGCTTTATAAGTGGTGAAATTTTACTCATGCAAAGATGCTAATAAACTCACAGAAAAAATAAAGGACTAGGATACAGTGGTTTTCAGAAATATAATGACCATTTAATTTATAATTGAAGCCAGAATATGTTTGAGAATAAAAAGAGAAGTTATTCATAGTTACATAGGAACCCAGGTATAAACTGGAGCTCTCCTGGGCAAACTAGGACATATTCTAACTCTAGACATAAGAAGCCATGACAGACAAAACATGCCATAATTTAAATGTGGTCAAAAGAAACCACTTCAATGTGAATCAATGAAGTGATTAATTTGTCATTCTTAAACAAAATATATTTATTGAAAGCTTACCAGGAACTAGGCACCTAACTAGTTGTTGGGCTTTTAACAATGGGATTAAGAAAAATATGGTTCCTTTATTGATAAAAGTCATTCTGACCAATGTGAGGTGATATCTCATTGTGTTTTTTTAATTAATTTTTTATTGCTGTTCATGTACGGTTGTCTCCATTTTCCCACCACAACTTTCCCCCTTGACCCTCCCACCTCCCACCCTCAATTCTTCCCCTCTTTGGCTTTGTCCACGGGTCCTTTACACATGTTCCTTGACGACCTTTTCCCTTCTTTCCCCTGATATCACCCTCTCCCCTTCCCTCTGGTTACTGTCAGTTTGTTCTTCATTTCCATGTCTCTGGTTATATTTTCCTTGCTTGTTATTTTTTTTTATTAGGTTCCACTTATAGGTGAGATCATATGGTATTTGCTTTTCACCACCTGGCTTATTTCACTTAGCATAATGCTCTCCAGTTTTATCCATGCCGTCACAAAAGGTAAGAGCTCCTTCTTTCTTTCTGCTTTATAGTA
>PVJI01018147.1:0-33954 GCA_004026765.1 Micronycteris hirsuta
ACTCTTCTCCCCATTGTCCCCTCCCCCCTCTCCCCTGTCTATTGTTAGACTGTTCTTAATTTCAGTGTCTCTGGTTATGTTTTGCTTGCTTTCTGCTTTTGTTGGTTATGATCCGGTTAAAGGTGAGATCATAAGGTATTTGTCCCTCACTGCCTGGCTTACTTCACTTAGCATAATGCTCTCCAGTTCCATCCATGTTATACCTTTTGCCTCTAAAGTTTTAAAGATGATAAATGGGCATCGAAATATGCATTATCAAGCCAACCCTGATAATCTTTTTTAAGTGCCCTAAATTATGTAAAGGTTGAAAGTACCACTGTTCTATCTATTCTATGGAAAGTGGTTCACGTTCAGCTATGAAATAATGGCACACCATTCTCAGACACAGTTCTCGTATTAAAAATTCACTTTCCCATGATGTATTATCTTTTCACAAAGATTTATCTCAAAGAGTTTGCTTTTTTCAGGTTTGATCACTCTTCACCATTATTCCCATGCAGGTTCTTGTTAAGGGTGCCTGATTCTTTCTGTTGCCAAGCAACCCTATAGTCTTGCTGGGGTATGATGATGAACTAACAATTATTTTAAATATGCCAGTTTGTATGTGATCCCTTTAATAATATCTTTGTGTTTTTGTCCAGAGGCTTTATTCTAAGAAGCTGTATGAGAGGGATCTTCATTTTAATACATGGTTCTATAGGGTATAAGTGATGGTTCTATAGGGTATAAGTGGTAGAATGGTGTCTTCCAGAAGACCTGAACGAATGCCAGCAGGGCACTGGAAAAGTACAGGCCTTACTTCCTCCCAGTATGCTGCTTCTTTTTTTTTTTTTTTTTTTTTCTGGTAAAGGGTAAAATCACTCAGATGGCAAGTCAAGAAAATCACCAAAGGATTTCACAGAAATGTAAAAAAAACAAGGATAGTCTTTTGTTGACTAATTTTTTTTCTTCTCACATCAAATTCCTAAGAAAAATTGTCAAACCACATTATTTTCAAAAATAAGTTTCATATAAGCTTAACAAGGGTGTTTCAATTTTATCAGGCTTTCAGATAAACTAAATTGTTAATTGGATTCTCTCTCCCTGCTTGTTCTTGTCTCAGACATCCCTCCCCAGTTCAAGACTATCGTCCTCTTTTAAACAGTTTCTTTAACCAGAAGGGACTGGCATCAGGGGTTCTAATATTTCCTGCTGATATATAGGGACATAAGGGGATTGCCAGCATATCTCTTGCAGATAGAGTTAATGGACAGCATTCCTAAACTGTATCTGAAAAAAACAAAAAGGTTGATTTTTGAAGCAGGCTTTTTAAGTGATAGTGGAATCAAATAAACAAACATATTTCTTAAGCATCACAATGCCCTAAGTTCACAAGAAAGCCCCACTAATGTCATCCCCGTGTCCATCCAATGTATAGCTGATGATGCTTCCAAGAGATATTATCTCTTTGTGGTGATACCACTATCAAAAGTTTTGGAAGATATCCCCAAACACTGCCTGCTTGCTTTATAGCCTTCCTTATTTCTGGCATTTAAAAATGCATCTAGTCCTGGCTGGTGCAGCTCATTAGACTGAGTGCCAGTCTGCAAACCAAAGGGTTGCTGGATCAATTCCCAGTCAGGGCACATGCCTGAGTTGCAGGCCATGGTCCCCAGAAGAAGGAGCATGAGAGGCAACCACACATTGATGTTTCTCTCCCTCTCTTTCTTCTTCCCTTTCCCTCTATCTAAAAATAAATAAATAAAATCTTAAAAAAATAAATGAGCAAAGTTAAAAGTTTTCATTATTTTTCTCTTCCTCTAAAACTATTACAATTTAAGTTTAAGGCAGCCAAGTTTAATGGCTTTATAACTTCAGACCTTAAAGGTGAGAGTTGAAATCTTGGCTCACTGTTTTATAGCTATATGGCCCCTATAGGTGTCAGTTTCCTTTCTTACAAAGTGGAGTTTACAGTGCTTTCCTCACAGATAAAGGATTCAATCTGATATGCTAACATGGTATCTACCATATAGCATATAGTGTACATTAAATGTGAGCCCCCTTCTGGGGTGTGCCCCCCTTTAGTTTTCTAGGATTTACTAGAAAATTTGTATGTTGTAGGAATACCTGGCCTCAGATCATATTCCCTTACAACCTTCAGTTTACCAAAATAAACTGAATATACAAAATATTACTTTTGTAATTCCCACATTCTTATCTCCCATGTCACCACCTTTCTCTGAGTTTATTTTAGAGTTCAGTTTACTTTATCAGGTGATGATTAAAGTACTGTGAGGTCAGGGCCATTACAGTAGGTCCTCAGGTTAAAAATATAAATAGAATGGTGGTCCTCATGAAGCTTGTAGTCTAGTGTCCAAAAATTGCACTTTGACTTGATACATTTGTGACATTGGCATGCATGCCTGTGCTGCCATGAAAACAGTAAGTCAATTTTCTAAATCAGACTAGGGACGATGGGAGATTAAGGGGTTACCTGTTATCACAGGATTTTCTCTAGATTGGACAAACAGTTCTGTACCTGTGCTCCAGGTTTGGATTAACCAGAACGCCCTTCAACTTCAGACAGATTTCTTCCTTATGATGGGCCTGAGACCTCCCCTTACTTAGAGCATTTACTTTAGAAACCTTGCAAACGTAAATTCTTTCTCTGCCCCTTTGACATGCAAATCTTCTTCCAGCCTCTTGACAATTTTACCACCAAGGAATGTTTTCCTTAAGGACCTGGGAGCCATCTTTTTGAAATGTAATCATCAAAAAAGATAGGACCCCTATTCTCTGTGGGAGGGTAAACCAACTTCCATAAGTGCCAGTAAGCAAACACAGGTGACTTAATCACACTGACCGATCTCCACTCCAGGACTATCCCACTAGCTCACTCCAGTGCTGAAACGCTCCTCCAACCTTTGATTCAGCAGAACTGAGTCTAGTCTCTTTCCCCTACTGCAATAGTCTTGAACAAACCTCCCTTTGCCTGTTTAATTCTTCTTTTTGACAGGATGTATCCAGGTTTCCTACAAGCAGGAGAAACTGATTTTTGCCCAATATTTTACTTACTTAGATCTAGCACTTGGTCAACTTTTGTAATTGCTGGTTAAAATAGGCCCATCATGCCAATGTCTAGAGGGAAATATTTTCACTGGCTCTAACTCCTTCAACAGGGAGGAAAAAAAAAAAAAAAGAAACCTCAGAATTCATACAGTATCTTGTAATTGTGACTAAAATTATTTTTCAAAAAATATTTTTTTACACTTACGCACTAATTGTGCCTTTCCCTCAAAGAGACTGTAACCAGACTAAAGTATTCACTCTTCCTAGTAACTGTAGTAATTCTTTTGGCATTTCAGTGACTTCAAGCGTTCAGAATCATGAGTGAACTTAAGAGCTGTTCATTGTATTCACCATCTCTGAGTTACTCAACCAGAACTCCCCCTGCTGTACTCCCCATGAAGCTCACTACAGGATGAACTCGGGCTCTGGACGCACGGGTGGTGTAAGAAGACTTCGACTAATTAATGGTTGTAGGCAAAATTTTCGATTCTATAAATGGATGGAAATTTCCAAAACATCATAATAAATTATAAATGCTCTCCAAGAAAGACTGAATAATAAAACTTTCTAAAGATTGCTATAGAAATTAAACTTAAATTCAAATTTAATTCTAAGGTTAATAAAAATATTTACTTCATTTTGATACCTTTTTTCAATATAAAATTTATAAAACCAGAACTTGTGTACATCTGCTGTACCAGATTTTTCTCTTTCCAAAAAGTGTTTTACTAACATAAGGACATATCATACAGCATATGGCACCTTAAAGAAATATGGGAGAATGATTTTGATTACCTCCTCATACAATATGGAAATTCATTACTTCTAACTTTCTTGGACAGTTTTTAAAAAGATGCCAGTCATCTAACTCACAAACATCCACATACACACATTTTTTCTTCTTGAGGAAAAGACATATTGGTGAAAATAAGTGGTAATTAAAGTTAATGTATTAATTTATGTAGTTATAGTTTAAGATATAGCAGAAAAGTGATTTTAATATAAAAATATGTAAATTTTTAAAATATACTGGAGACTCATACAACCGTTTCCGAGTACATGTATTTGTCCATTATGTGAGGTTTAGAATATGCTTTACTACCTGAATGAACTGTGTATGATATTTTATAACTATACCTTTGCTTTTATCGTACGTTGTGAATGCAGCCTTTGATCAGAAACATATCACATGTATTATAATAGCATCTTGATTGGAAAATGCAATACTCTTTTAATACATAATTTAACATGAAACTAGGACAGACACTCAGCAATGAAGGGAGTTGCATTTATTTGACTTTTGTTGTCAGGCCTGTTTCTCCCTGGTAATTACCGAGTACTAAATGCACACTACATTTCAGCGTGCTCTTAAGGAAATCCAGTTTTCTTTGTTCTTACCGTTTCTTTCTACAAAATATTTGGCAAACACATAGTTATTAGCCCCATGCGAAGTGGTTGTATATATCAAAATTCCTTCACAAGCTCACATAACCTAGGGACTGAGCAATTTGCCCAGAATCCAACCAAATCAGTTGAAGAATTAATTGTGCAAAAAATCCTGTAACATACTAGATTCCAAAAAGCTGCAGTTTTATTAACTTTATATTACGTAGTAAGCTCACATTGGGTCCTTGAGTTTCTTTAATTTACAAATGCTTAAGAGCACACTTTAAATGCAGTTATATTATGAAACTATGATATAAAATGCAGTAGAAATATCAGCAACAAAAGGAGAATTAGTCTTGTGTGCCCTTATTGTTTTATGATGAAGAGAGCATCTCAAATCCATAATGAGGTTATTAATATATTACATTTCTGATAGTAAGTTCTTATCTTTTGAGAGAGAGCATTAAACATTATATCTGTACTGTTTAATTCTTTTTGACCTGAGATACACCTTTAGAAATAATACTTTGTTACTATAGTAATTTCAGACATGTCACCTTTTCGTAGCTATTTATCTCAGTATTTATGTGAGACATTTATTAATAATTTTAAGAATACATTTTAATAACAATTTAGTGTTACACTTTTAGAGAAGAAATAGACCAATAAAGGTACTTCTCCTGGCCCTGGCTGGTGTAGCTCAGTGGATTGAGCGCGGGCTGGGAACCACAGGGTCCCGGTTCGATTCCCAGTCAGGGCACATGCCTAGGTTATGGGCCAGGTCCCCGTGAGGGCCATGTGAGAGGCAACCATACATTGCTGTTTCTCTCCCTCTCTGTCTCTCTCCCTTTCCCTCTCTCTAAAAATAAATTTAAAAAAATAAAATCTATTAAAAAAAAGGTACTTCTCCTGATTTAAATTATACAAATGAAAATTCTGAAGTTAAGTAAATTGTACAAAATGTGTTGCTATTTATGAAGTTAAAGAAACTAAATTTAGATGGCCCTCATTCCTTCATCACATTTTAATTCCATTCAGATTAATGTGGAAAATTTTATCAGTAGGTTTACCAGTATTTAAAGGTGGAGAATATTTTACTGTCTGGCTAATTTTTAAAACAATGACTAGGGCAGGGTTATATAAGTCAAATTAGTGTGAACAATATCCTGACTATTCCACCTTAATCACTGTAGGGTAAGTGGAGGCAGTCTGGCTTCCTCACCCAGGCGTCGGGGTAGCTAAGGGAAGCAGTGTTCCCATAGCCTTGGAGGGGCCTGATAAGTAGTGTTCTCGTAGCCTTGAGACTGGGTCTGATAAACTGTTCCCATAACATGAAGTGAGCTTGCATGCGCAGAGTTATGTTATGGTATGTAATGTTCTGGCAGTCTGCCGGCTTTGTCCCCTCTAGTACTCAAACAGGTAGGAACTCCCTGCTGGGGGCGATGACGAGAGACATGCAAGGGGACAGGTGCCATGATAGATGCCACTCTGAGGAACAAGGGCTACGACATGAGACATGCAGATAGACACGCAGCTTGCAGGATGTGTGGCTCACCCACCCGTGAATAAAGGCATGTCAGACATCCCAACGGCTCTGTGAATATTTTTCCATCTGCATAAATACCATGAACCTGCCAGGACTTCAATGGTCGCAACATAATTACTCTCCTAAATTTCAAGTTTATTGACTACTCACCTTTTCTTATGTTTTTCAATTTAGAAAACCTCAAATTAGCAGCAAGTTTTTAAAGCAATACAACAAAATTACAGAATAATTTTGTTAGATTAATTTTTTCCTCAATTGAAACATAGATGATTAAGGTATATATTAATTTATTACAGAGAAACCTTATACAGGGTGGGGCAAAAGTAGGTTTATAGTTGTGAGTATATGAAACACAGAGTTTATGATTATATTATTATTTATTAATTATTGTATTATTTTTCGTAGGAACAAATATAAATCTACTTTTGCTCCACCCTGTATTTTTCAATAGAAAAAGTCTTCCCTTCTGTGTTCCTTATGGTTTATGTGAAAAATTTAACAAATATTGATTCAACTAATTTTTTTCTGATTCAAAACTCCAGTGTGAGTGATAACCAGATGCATGACTCAGTAGACAGTAAGCTCCTGAAGCATTTTTTAACTCATGGGTACTGTCTTTTACATGAAGCACCAGCTCAGAAAGTGTTGAATGAATGAGTGGGCAGATCCCAGTCTCACACTATCATAATGACTGCGTTCTTGTTTAAGAATCTGATGATAAATTTTGTGGTCAAATGCCTAAAAATGTAAATAGATTTCAATACTTTCACTTGATTTATAACATGACCACTGTCCTCAGAAGATGGTTAAAAAGTTTAGTTTTACTTTGGCTTCAGAAAACATACTAAACAGGTTAGAAGAACCAAGATATTTAGGGTTTGTATATTTAATAGGTTTGAGAACTGAGTGAATAGGTATTATTTGTAATGACAGTCAGGTTCCATTCCAATGATATGGCACAAAATGCATGGTTTCAAACTTGGTCCACATCTTATTAATTTTGGTTTATTTCTTAATGCTTCTCCATGCTGCCACACAGCAACTTATTTTAATGTAATAAATGATGTGACTCTGTCTGTGTGCGTATGCTTATGTTACATAGAAAATTAGAGGCAAAAGTTAGTATTTGGTATGAGAAATGTGATACTATGGGTATATTGCTATTTATGATAAACTCAGGTTTACATTAATTAACCTCAAACTGAAAAAAACATGCTAATTAGAATTTTCTCCTTAAATAGAATTTCTGACAATCTCTTCCTCCTTAGCCATGTGGTCCTCTATTTAAGCTGCTTATTTGTGCCCGATAACAAAGTTGTGACCACCAGAGTATGCCATAGAAGAGGCAGATTTTCCAAGTGAGGTCAAGAAACTACTCATATTTTTAGCATGATTAGAAAATTAGCAGTTTGAGTGTGTTTGCTGGTAGTAAGAGCCATGAGGTTTATCTGCTATTCAGGAAACCTTCATTGTATAAAGAGAACCACAGTAAGGCCAGTGGACTGGGCCACCTTTTGCTAATTATAGCAACCCTGGGTTTATAAAATAATACTGGAGACATTTTTGATCTAAACTAAACAGAATGGGATTAGATACGTAAATCCTTGCACTAAGTTTGGACACAGATCTGATTTTTCATTTAGAATGGAAGATCAGTTTAACGAATGAGACAGTGAGATTGTTGGAATATGCCCTTTTCAAGGAAGAATTTACAATGACTTCTATTGATGCTATCAGTATTTCCACAGGCCTGTATTTTCCAAAGGCTATATATAGTATCACAGAAGAACACTGAAACACATAATTGAGCCTTTGTAAAATATATTAAATCTCTCTTGACAAGGAAAATGGAGCTCTTTTATTAATAATAACCATTTTTATCATTATAGAATTGCTTATACTACCATTAATATTTTTATTATTACACAATGAAGACAGAGTGATGTCACATCAGCATGAGTTCACTAAAATCTAATCAGTACACAGAATGTGCTGAGCCTAGAGATTCTAATTCTGACCTTAAATTTATGCTAGTGTATCCCAAACCTTTAGCACACAGGTGGCAAACACAAGGCCCACGGGCTGAATCCGGCCCTCCACCTTGTTTAATCCGCCCGGCACCTTGTTTCTACCTGGTGGCAGCACCGAGCTCTCACTTAAACTGTTAAGGAATAGTTACATTTATACAGCCCTAAAATTACATTCGGCCCTTTGAAGGCAACCATGAGGCCCCTGGTGAAAATGAGTTTGACACCCCTGCTACCAGAACAGTTTATCAAACTTATTGTATCTTATCCCTCATGATATCAGAAGTATATCAAAAGAGGTCTTGTTAATCATCTCCATTAAAAAAATCTGAGCCATGCCTTTTCTATGTAATCTTTGGAGGTTGCTATGACAATGGTATTTCTAGCTCAACCCACAATTCATATTCTTTAGCTCTTACCCAAAGTAACCTGGGTATGCTTGCTATGTTTCATCTTCTAAGATCACAAAAGATATTCCCAAAGTTTTCTCCAGAGACTGGGATTGGAAAAAATAGCATTATTAAATGCTAGATTAAAAAAATCAGATTTTTTCTATTTAAAAGTCCTCTTGTAACATCAGGCTTAATTCTATCGTAGATACAGAAGAAATAAACCTAAAACCTTTTTTGCCAAGATACTCACATTCACAAAACCCAGTCATTTTTTTCTCATTTGGGTGCAGGATCTCTCAGCTGGAATGGGCCATTACCATCTTCAAACATGCTAAACTAAGCCACACACACTACCATAACATCTCCAAATTTTGCCTGTTTCCCAGATTATAAACTTGAGAACAAGCTTTGACTCTTAAGCATCTGCTATGGTCTGAATGTTTGTGTCCCATTACTGATGGTATTTAGCTAGAAAATGGGAACAAAGGGACTTAGACACTGAGCTTAATAAAATGGGAAGCATGAGGCTGTTTGCTTCACCAAGAAGATACAGCTTCTCACACTTCAGGGGACCACAGCACTGCTCTGCCACAAAAGGATTAATGTTCTTCCTTTCCCCCTTCAGTACCAGTACTTTGTTGGGGGTGCAGGATGAGGTGCTGAATCATAGAGGCCTGTCAGTCTAACTAGGAGATGTAAACCCATCCAAAGCCCACAGAAGCCTGGGAAATTGATTGGTCATTTTGAAAAAACACCTGGTCTGTCCCCAGCCCAAACTAAAATAATCCCAGTGGAAAAACGAAGCTCGCAATCTCTCTCTCTTTCTCACCTAGTGATGTATTCACCCGTTTGTTCATGTGCTCTGTCATCTGGGAGCATGTGATGATGTGGGTCTAGCATGTACCAGGGTACATAATGTAGCTTGGTCTCCTAAAAGACTTTATCTATCTATCTATCCATCATCTATCTTGCTCATGACCCGCACTTGCACCTGTTCTCTCCATGGCCATGAGGCATTAGCAGCCACATGGCCCATAGCATCCAGGAGAGACCCTGAATACCAAAGCACAGCAATGGGCTGTAGCTGGCAATACATGCTAAGCTAGCTGGATGCTGGATTGGACTGGACTGGACTTTAACATGAAGCAGAAACTCTGAACACTGGCTTTTGTGTTGGCCTTACTGAAGACAAGATTGGACATGTTCCATGATGGAAGAGACAGAGATTGGACATTGGGAAGTCAGGAGAGGAACCCACTTAATTTTACATCATCAATAAACCACACCATAGAGTCCCACACTCCCATGGGAATACTAGGAGACTGTTTTTCTGGCAACACCACAAGAACTCAGAGTAACAGAGAAATCCAAAGAATTTTTTTATGCAGGGAAAGTAATATCAGATTTGTGTTTTTTTAAATGACAAAAAGAGAAATTACCATTAGTATTTTGAATCCTAGAAAGACTGAAGCTGAGAGGTTAAATGGTTCATTAACTATAAACTGAGGTATAAGAGTGGGAAAAGTTGGAGTGTTCTACCCGCGTCCTAGGCCAGTCACTCACTCAGAGGACCATTTACTTTCAATAGGCTCTCTGGAGCAGCAGTGATTATTTTTCTAATTGCTTGGGCAGCTCTAGGAGGAAGATCAGAGAGGGGCTGGCTTCAGCTTTCCATAGCTCTCTTGTTCCACTTTCCAAATTCCCAAATCCTTTTATTTGAACAGTGGTACATCAAATGTGTACCAGCAGCAAAAATATGTCCTAGGAACTTGTTATAAATGCAGATTTCCAGGTTCCAGGTGTCTCCAATTATAGTTTTGACAAGTCTTCTGATTTACACTAAAGCTTGAGACTCATTGGTAGAGAGAGAGAGAGAGAATGAGAATATGAATGAGAGAGAATGCCTGGCAAAGTATTCTGGAAAGTAAATTCAAGTAGCTTTTTATATTGAGATTTTGCTGTAGTGTTTTCAAATGATTGGAAGCAATCACAGATTGAAACAGTAGTTATGTTAAGGCTTCTTTAGCAATCTCAAATCATGGTAGTTCTCCTATGCTTTGTTCTTTGACTTGACAGGTCATTTCCTCATAGGGATGACTCACAGCAATTCAACAGATAAAACTCTTTATATTTAAACAACACTTTCTGTTCCAAGATGCCAAAATGCTTGACAGGTAGTCAAAATGAAGCTCACTAATTATTTTTAACTCAGGCAGTACATCGCCCGCAGTTACCATCATTGATATTTATTGGTGATTTTCTGGCAAAGTTCAACTTTCTTGGCTATGATTGCTGAAAGTCAACAACCTAAGGAAAAATGTCATTTATTTTTGGTTCCCATAGGATTGTAGTTAAGGGTACTCTAATTCTTTCAGTGACTCTGACTTCACTCACTGACTTCTATGATTACATCTCAATGATAGATAATGATGCTCATCAAGAAAAATCCCAAAGAATGGTTTTGCATTTTCTATGATTAAACTTGATTTTTGAAATATCACCTGGGCCATTGTACATTTAATTATGGGTTTTAAATGAAGACAGAAGTAAGTTCTAATTGCAGAGTAATGCAGAGTAAGTGTTAACTACAAGTACAAATTTCCTGTTAAGATATGGAACACATCTGATAACCCTGAGTTCAGAGCTGGGGTAAAGGCTTACTTGGGGCATGTTTCCATTTCCAGAGAATGTAGTGAAGGAAGAAGTTGGTGAGGGAGCATTCGGGATTTTGCAGGCTCCAAATGGAGTCTGACTCATCTGCATGGAAATAGTGAAAGATGCTAAAGCTCATTGTTTTTAATGGATTAAAGCCTGCACTGGAACCTGCACTGGAAGAGAGAGGAGACTGAGGTCCAGGTTTCCAGGATCTTCATTCCCCTTATCTGCTCTGATAGGATCAGGCAATGGGCAAGAAAGAATGTGGGCACTGCTGCTGTGTATCTTTAAATATAAAGTGGCCCTAGGTAGTAGTAAAACATGGTTCCATGAATGTACAATTAAATCTAACCAATCAGAATAATTCTTCCTTTCTTGCTGGAGTATCTCTACGGAAATGGACAAAGGTGGGTGTGGGGTGGAAAGTGGTACCTTCTCTTCTGCTACAGACTCCAAATTTTATTTTAATTTTCCAATGATTTAAATCTAACTTAAAACCTTACTAACATTTTTGGGGTTTTTTAAAAAAGAGGAGATACTAAAACTAACTAAGTGGGGAGGGTGAAAAAATATCTGATAATAATTTTAAGAAAAGGTAGAATTATTGTGAAAATTACCACAATTGTTTTTGTTCCAAATGTGAGATGCTATAGTATTTCAATTATAAGTATAATTCAATAGAAATTAATTTGCTGTCTCTATTTGATAATATTTCCAGAGACTTCACTTGGGGAAATTTAAAATTATTTATTCTATTGAAATTTCTAGAAGTTCTTAAATTGAACTTCCTTATAGGTTATAGTGCATAGGAGTATCAACAACCTTGCAGAATTCTGACATCTCTTCTGCCTTCTTCTCTCCCTCCTATTTCTCTTTCCCTTCCTCCCTCTCCCCTTCTCTCTCTCTCCTTACCTCTTTTCTTTCCACAAAGCAACTAAATGGCCATATAACAGTAGGGATCCAGACCATTCTGTTCATTATAGGGGTGGGGAATGTGAATTCTCACAGTAACAAACAAACTGGTTTTAAATACTGTGTTTGTGCCTTACTAGCTGTGTAACTTACACTGGCAACTTACTCGTCATTCTGTGTCTGTTTGCCCATCTGTAAAATAGGTAACAGCAATGTCCACCTCTTAGGGTTGATGAATTTGCTTTTAGAAGAGCATTTAGCACAGAATAGGCACAGTTCATATTATTTTTATTTCTCTGAATATTTAAAATTTTGGATCCATAGTCTCAAAATCTAGCATTCACTGATATGAATAGCTGATGGGATAAATGGAAAAAATTGCTATAGTAATTATTGCACTGGTTTCTCATTTTATTTTTTAACTGAAAACCAAAATCACCATTTCCTGGCAATCTATGTTATTAAACAGTCCAAAGCCATATTATATTTTTCGAGAAGTCACTGAATATTTGCACTGAAGGTAAAACTAAGAAATAGTAGGAAATCAACTTTTTGATTTTACTAATCCCAAATGAAAAGTGAAAATAACGATGATATATGTGACAACTGCAGAGGAGTCATACAGAAAGAATCTCACATCTGCACAGCATACTTGAAATTGAAATGGCAGAAAATGACTAATTCTTAAATCAAAAACCTTTCACTAAAATTAAAAACATAAATGGTTTCTTTTTCTTGCTTTCTTGTGGGAGGTGAAAGAGAACTTGGTACGTGTCACACTACTTTAAAAAGCAGATTATAGTGGTAATATTTCAGAAGCATAAAAATACTAAGACAGATTTCACAAATGACCTGTTTAAAATAATTTTTTACTTAACAGAAACTTTGCAGAAATGCATGAAAATTGTCCACTGTAGTACAGGAGAGAATTTTCTGTGAATTTTAGCTATAACCTTTTATTATATGGCCAAGTGATCTAATTACGCTGCAAATTATATAAACAATATTCTAGTTTGGAACAAATTCACTACTTAAGTTCAACCTGGTAAATGTTTGTGTGCATGTGTGTATAAATAAAATGATATAATCTCCTGAATATCAGCATTATGTCAATGCAAACTTAGATTGGTATATTATTTAACTCGGGTAAGCCATCAGCATTGTCAGTTTGTTTATTAAGCAAGGCAGACCTTTAGGTAGGAGGCATGGCTCTCTGGAGAAGTTGATAGACACCAGATATGCAAACTGGAAAACAGGGAAAAAACAGACAATCTAGATTTTATTTTTAAACCTAGGAACTTATTTAATGTGTCCATATCTTTTGGGTTGAAGAAAGTAGCTAACGTAGGACTTCTGGCCAAGATAGAGGCGTAGGTAGACACACTGTGCCTCCTCACACAACCAAAAGAGGAAAAAACAACAATTTAAAAAACAAAAACAGCTAGAGCTGATAGAAAATTGAACTGAGTGGAAGTCCGACAACCAAGGAGTTAAAGAAGACACGTTCATCCAGACCGGTAAGTGGGGCGGAGCCAGGTGGAGAGCGCAGCGCGACGTGGTTTGTGGAGCAGTATCAGCAGCACTCTAGCTGCCCGGAGAGGCCTGCGGCGGGCACACCTGGCCAAAATGCGGCTGGCACAATCGGCGAAACCCGCGCTGGCCCACCTGAACTCAGCAGGGCCAAGACTGGTGGACTGGGCGGTCCCTAATTCATGCGTAGATAAACTGGGAGAAAAAGCTGGGGAGCAGAGCAGACCACACAATCCACCATGTGGGGAAATAAAGCCTCAAACCACCGATTGAAAATACCTGTGGGGGTTGAGGCAGCAGTGGGAGGAACTCCCAGCCTCATAGGAGAGTTCACTGGAGAGACCCACAGGGACTTGGAACTATGCAAGCCCACCCACCCACCCCAGAGCCAGCACAGAAGGACCCATCTTGCTTGTGGGTAGCAGGGGAAGTTCAGAGAGTGGAGCAAGCTCCATTGTTCATTCAGGCCCCGCCCCCACAGGCAGCATCACAACACAACAAGGTGGGTTACCTGACCCTGGTGAACACCTAAGTCTCCTCCCCTTATACGTAACAGGCAGGCCGAGAAAAAAAAACAAACTGGCCTGAATGAAAGAGGAGATCAAACTCCAGAAAAAATACAACTAAGCCACAAAGACATAGTCAACATATCAGATGCACAGTTCAAAACACTGGTAATCAGGAAGCTCACAGGATTGGTTGAAATTTGGTCACAATTAGAAGAACAAATGGAGGATATGCTAAAGGAAATGAGGAGAAATGTGCAGGGAACCAATAGGGATGAGAAGGAAACTGGGACTCAGATCAACGGAGTGGACCAGAAGGAAGAAAAAAACATTCATCCAGAAAAGAATGAAGAAACAAGAATTTAAAAAAATGAGGAGAGGCTTAGGAACCTGTGGGACAACTTTAAATATTCCAACATCTGAATCATAGGGGTGCTAGAGGAGAAGAGGAAGACCAAGGGATTGAAAACTTATTTGAACAAATAATGAAGGAGAACTTCCCCAAGCTAGTGAAGGAAATAGACTTCCAGGAAGTCCAGGAAGCTCAGAGAGTCCCAAAGAAGTTGGACCCAAAAAGGAACACACCAAGGCACATCATAATTACATTTCCCAAGATTAAAAATAAGGAGAGAATCTTAAAAGCAGCAAGAGAAAAGGAGACAGTTACCTACAAAGGAGTTCCCATAAGACTGTCAGCTGATTACTCAAAAGAGACCTTGAAGGCAAGAAGGGGCGGGAAAGAAGTATACCAAGTCATGAAAGACAAGGATCTACATCCAAGAATACTCTATCCAGAAAAACTTTCATTTAGAATGGAAGGACAGATAAAGTGCTTCTCAGATAAGGTCAAGTTCAAAGAATTCATCATCACCCAGCCTTTATTATATGAAATGTTAAAGGGGTTTATATAAGGCATGGAGGGATATCAACAGGGGAGTGGGAGGGGGAGGGAGGAGGAAAAAGTACAGAGAATAAGTAGCATAAGTGGTAGGTAGAAAACAGACAGGGAGCAGTTGAGAATAGTATAGGAAATGTAGAAGCCAAAGAACTTATGTGTATGACCCATGGACAAAAACTAAAGGGCGGGGAGTGGGGGTGTGTGGGGCAGAGGGGAATAAAGGGGGGAGAATGGGACAACTGTAACAGCATAATCAATAAAATATATTTTAAAAAAAAGAAAATAGCTAACTTAGATTTACCTGGTTCAGGCTCCAGTGAGGAAGGACAATAGGCAAATTTGTGACTAGAGTCAGAACCAGGACTATTTTCATTTTTGCACTTACTCTTAGACCTGTCCAGTTCCTGCAGCATAGAGGAAGGCACTAGATTGGCCAGGGCAGGAAAGAAATTTGGATTCTGGCCCTGCTACTTAATAACTTTGTACACTGCTGAGGCAGGCAAATTGCTAAACTTCATGAAGTTCAATTTTCCCCTCTGCAAAATGAGGATAACCTTTGCTCTACCAGCTTTAGAGTTAGGATTGGCCCAATGAGGTGATGGACATAAAATTGCTTTGAAAATTATATAGTCCTTTAAAAATAATATTTAACATTGCTATTTCAGGACAAAAAAAAAAGCTCCCTTTCCTCTAATATATTCAATATTGTTATGGCCAGCCTTGATCCTCCAGAAATTGACATAAAAATTAAATATTTTAACAATGCTTACCACTGTTTACATGTTAAAGAGCACATTCGAGCAGGCACATTTCTTCTTAAACATTTCTCGAAGTAAAATATACACATTACAAGGGATTTGGAAATACAGAATGAGATCAAGAGGAAATAAAGGCCACCTGACTCTCTACTTCTTGAGTTAACTATTGATAATCGATTTTTAAATACTCTTTAGGTCTTTTTCCTTAATGTATGTGATATTTGAAACCAAGTTGTGAATATGCTTTATTTGTTATTTAACATTCTTCTCTTTTCACTTAACATTTTACAAATAGGAAATTTCAATGATCATTTTCTATATTGTTTCTTATGTAAGTAGTATCTTAACATATTTGATTGTGAAGATTACCTGTGACTATTATGTAAATGAGTAAAGTACAGCATAGACAACCTTAATAAATATATTAGAAATTCATATGCTATAAAGGATATCACTGTTTTGTGTTTAATCATTTCAAATGTTTTATAGATAATATAATATTTACATTTAATTAAAGGCCATGTATAATTTTATTTTACATTAAAAAATGAAAGACTGCTGCACTTGAAAGCTGACATAGAAGCTCTAGAACACTTCCTTCTACTTAACTGAGGTGGTAGATATAAAAGCACTATAGGAATATAGATTACACTTGAGTATAAATAAAAATTGGGTCAAATACTATAGTGTTGTTGGCTACTCAATATTTTGTTAATACATTATAATAACATATTATGGAGAATGACTGAACATTTGTAACCATCTACCAATTAATAAGATCACATTTGTGTGGTATACTGAATTTATAAAAGTGAAATATCAGGTATGTTTTATCGTTAAAGATTGCCTGCCAATTTGAAAGTCCTTTCATAGGCTGTGCTCTGAATTATATCAATTTACTGATATCCAAGATAAATCTTATTATGTGATTAATAGGGCAGAAATGCTAAGCCAGGAATATTTTTATCTTTATAATGCATTTATTTGAGATAGAAATTATTAGAAACCAGAATAATAATACCTCTCAATAACCATCAAATTAATTTTGAACCTAAAGTTGTAACAATTTCAATAGGTCATTATATTTACATATCAAATTAAAATTCTTAAACTAGTATTGTAATTGATGCAGTATTATATATAATACTTCAATAAATTAATAAAATGAAAACAATAAGAAATGTCATAAATATCTGTCTTAGAAAAGATTTAAAGAGAATATTTGATAGTATGAATTAATACATACTTAGTCATATTTTATTTATAAAGCATCCAAACATATACACCTCTATAAGATTATACATCTTTGCCACTAAAAGAAATGTATTCCAGAATCAATTTTCAAAACACCACTCTTATTGTGCTTATATTTTCTAATTGAGAGGTCTTGCCTTTAAGCATTTATAATCATAGCACTAATGTTAAACAGATATGAAGCAGTAGGAAACCCAACAATCCAACTCATGGCATTTGATAATATCAGCCTCTGTATAAAAGTATTATGAAACTAAATCCAAACAAAACAAAACCAAAAAGAGATGTCATTAATAAACAAGTAGCTATTTAAAAACATCTAGTTAATAGTACCCTACCTGGGATAGGGTGGTGAGGAAGTCTGAAATAAATGCCAGACCAAGTTTGGTTCTCTTACTTGAAAAAATTACAGTATATTGGGTCTATGTCCTAATTGAGAGCTATGTAATGTAACTGTCACTCTCAAATTTCTAGTTTTACTATGAGAGCATTTTTTTTTAATTTTTAAAAATATGTTTATTGATTTTAGAGAGATATGAAGAGGGAGAGAGAGGGAAGCATCAAAGTGAGAGAAAAACATTGATTGTTGCCTCCCATGCTCTGTCCCAGAATTGAGTCGGCAACATTTTGGTGCATGTGATGATGCTCCAACCAACTGAACCACACTGGCAAGGGTAAGAGTGCATTTTTTAAAATAATATGTGTAGAAAAAGAGCTAGAATGTTCCTTAGTGCTGTTTCCTTCCCCTTTCCCTATTCATTCTCCAACAGAAAAAATGATCAGAGAGTCCCCAAAGAGTTGGATTCAAAGAGGCCTACACTGAGACACATCATAATTAAATTGACAAGGCTTAAAGACAAAGAGAGAAACCTAAAAGCTACAAGAGAAAAGCAGGTAGTTATATACATGGGAGCACCAGTTAGACTGTCATCTGATTTCTCAACAGAAACATTTCAAGCCAGAAGAGTAGCGTTATATATTCAAGGTGAAGAAAAGCAAGGAGCTACAACCAAGGCTACTTTACCCAACAAGACTATCATTTAAAATCAAAGGAGAAATAAGGAGCTTCCCAGAAAAGAAAAAGGTAAGAGAGTTTGTTAACACAAAACCAGTACTGCAAGAAATGTTAAAAGGCAGGACTTCTGGAAAGATGGAGGTGTAGATGGACATGCCATGCCTCCGCACACAACCAAATGAGGAAAAACCAGCAATTTAATGAAACAAAAACAGCCATATCTGACAGAAAATTGAACTGAGAGGAAGTCCAACAACCAAGGAGTTAAAGAAGACACATCCAGTCTGGTAAGCGGGGTGGAGCCGGGCGGAGAAAGAGCAAGCGGCCACTCCGAAGGGAGCCGGGTGGTGAGCGCACGGCAAGACAACGGTTTGTGGAGTAGTACTGGCAACGCTGCAGCACACCGAGATGGATGTGCCTGACCAAAACGCGGCCAGCGCCCAGCCCACCCGGACCCAGCAGGGACGAGACTGGTGGACCGGGCAGGTCCTAATTCTCATGCAGACAAACTGGGAGAAAAAGCAGGGTGCAACCCATCAAAGTGGGGAAATAAAACCTCAAACCACTGATTGAAAACACCTGTGGGAGTTGAGACAGCAGGAGGAGCTCCCAGCCTCACAGGAGAGTTCGTTGGGGAGACCCATGGGGGCTTGGAACTTGCTTGTGGGAAGTGGTGAGGGTGCGGAGAGTGGAGCATGTGCCATTGTTCTCACAGGCCCTGCCCCCACAGGCTGCATCACAACACAACGATGAGGGTTACCCTGCCCCCAAAGACAGCGTCACAAAATAACGACGTGAGTTGACCCGCCCTGGTGAACACCAAAGGCTCCGCCCCTTAAAGTAACAGGCTCACCGAGGGGGGAAAATGGCCCAAATGCAAGAACAGATCAAAGCTCCAGAACTAACTGACAAAAAGATAGCCAATCTATCAGATGCACAGTTTAAAACACTGGTAATCAGGATGCTCACAGAATTCGACAAAAAATTATCGCAATTACTTGAACAAATGAGGAGAGAGCTGCAGGGAACCAATAGGGATAAGAAGGAAACTGGGACTCAAATCAATGGAGTGGACCAGCAGGAAGAAAAAAAACATCCAACCAGAAAAGAATGAAGAAACAAGAATTCAAAAAATGGAGGAGGGGCTCAGAAACCTCCAGGACATCTGTAAACGGCCCAACATACAGATCATAGAGCTGCCAGAAGGAGAAGAGGAAGACTAAGAGATTTAAAACTTATTTGAACAATTATTTGAATGAAGGAGAACTTCCCCAAGCTGGTGAAGGAAATAGACTTTTAGGAAGTCCAGGAAGCTCAGAGAGTCCCAAAGGAGTTGGAACCAAAGAGGAACACACCAAGACACATCATAATTACATTACCCAAGATTAAAGATAAGGAGAGAATCCTAGAAGCAGCAAGAGAAAAGGAGACAGTTACCTACAAAGGAATTCCCATAAGACTGTCAGCTGATTTCTCAAAAGAGATCTTGCAAGCAAGAAGGGGCTGGGGAGAAGTATTCCAAGTCATGAAAGGCAAGGACTTACATCCAAGAATACTCTATCCATCTAAATTCACATTTAGAATAGAAGGGCAGATAAAGTGCTTCTCAGATAAGGTCAAGTTCAAGAAGTTCATCATCACCCAGCCTTTATTGTATGAAATGTTAAAGGGATTTATATAAGGTATGGAGGAATATCGATAGGGGAGTGGTAGGGGGAGAGGGGAGGAAAGGGGCACAGAATAAGTAGCATAAATGGGAGGTAGAAAACAGACAGGGGGAGGTTAAGAATAGTATAGGAAATGCAGAAGCAAAAGAACTTATGCATATGACCTGTGGACAAAAACTAAAGGGTGGGGAAAGGGGGTGTAAGGGGGTGGAGGGGAAAAAGGGGGAAAAAATGGGACAACTGTAATAGCATAATCAATAAAATATATTAAAAAAAGAAATGTTAAAAGGCTTGTTTTAATAAGAAGAAGAAAGAGAAAGAAAGGAAAAAAAAGCAGAAGAAAATAATCTAACAACAAAATGACAATAAATACGTATCTATCAATAGTCACCGTAAATGGCTTAAATGCTCCAACCAAAAGACATAGGGTAGTTGAATGGATAAGAAAATTAGACTCATATATATGCTGTCTTCAAGATACCCATCTCAGATAGAAAAATACACACAGACTAAAATAAAAGTAAAGGAGTAAAAAAAGATATTTCATGCAAATGGAAAGGAAAAAAGCTGGGATTGCAGTACTAATATCTGACAAAACAGATTTTAAAACCAAGGTTATGTTAAGAGACAAAGAAGGACACTACATAATGATAAAGGAGAACCTGAATATTTGAAGCAGATCTCAATGGACATAAAGGGAAGGAGTGACAGATATACAGTCATAGTTGGGGATTTTAACACCACATTGATTTTTATGGGTAGATCTTCCAGGCAGAAAATCAACAAGACAGCAGCCTTAAATGATACACTAGATCAAATGGATTTCATTGATATTTTCAGAGCATTTCACTTCAAAGCAGCAGAATATACATACTTTTCAAGTGTACATAGAATATTTTCTAGGATAGATAACATGTTAGGACACAAAACAAGACTCAATAAATTTAAGAAGATTAAAATCCTATCAAGCATCTTCTCTGACCACAATGCTATGAAACTAGAAATAAATCACAAGAACACTGAAAAACATGCAAAGACATGGAAGCTGTAAATCATATTATTAAACAATGAATGGGTCAACAACGAGATTAATGAGGAAATCAAAACCTCCTTGAAACAAATGAAAATGAGGACATAACAATCCAAAATCTGTGGGACATTGGGAAAGCAATGTTAAGGGGAAATTGATAGCAATACAGGACTATCTCAAAAAAAAAAAGAAAAGAAAAAATTTTGAATAAACAATGTATCTTTACTTGAAGAAACTTGAAAAAGAACAAGTAAAGCCCAAAGGGAATAGAATGAAGCAAATAATAAAGATCAGAGCTGAAATAAATGAAATAGAATCTAATAAAATGATACAGAAGATCAATTAACCCAAGAGCTGGTTCTTTTTTTTTTTCTTTTTTTTTTAATAATGTTTGAATACAGTTGTCTCCATTTTCCCACCACCACTTTACCCTGCCCTACCCATGCCCACCTCCCATTCTCAATCCCAACCCCCCTTGGCTCTGTCCAGGGGTCCCTCGTATATGTTCATTTACATTCTTTTCCCTTCTTTCCCACATTATTTCCCTTTCCCCTCCCCTCTGGTTGCTGTCAGTTTGGTGTTGATTTCAATGTCTCTGGCTATATTTTGCTCACCTGTTTGTTTTGTTAATTAGGTTCCACTTATAGTTGAGATCATATAGCATTTGTCTTTCACCACCTGGCTTACTTAGTATAATACTTTCCAAGAGTTGCTTCTTTGAAAAGATAAACAATATTGACAAGCCTTTACCCAGACTCATCAAAGAAAAATAGAAGATACCAAAGAAATACAAGGAATTGTAAGAAAATATTATGAAAAACTATATGCCAACAAACTGGATAACCTGGCAAAATGAATAAATTCCTAGAAACATACAATCTTCCAAAACCAAATCAGGAAAAACAAGAGAACCTGAATAGACAGATTACAACTAGTAAAATTCAGGCAGTAGTAATAAATAAAAAAACTCCCAACAAACAAATGCACTTGACTGGATGGCTTCACAGGTGAATTTTACCAAACATTTCAAGAACACCTCTCCTTTTCAAACTATTTCATAAAATTCAAGAGGAGGGAAAGCTCCCAAACTCATTCTATGAGGCCAGCATTATCTTAATCCCAAAACCAGTTAAAGACACTACAAAGAAAGAAAATACCCCTGGTGAATACAGACACTAAATTCCTCAACAAAATATTAGCAAACCAAATACAGCAATGCATCAGAAATATCATACACCATGATCAAGTGGGATTTATTCTGGGAATGAAAGGTTAGTACAACACTTGCAAATCAGTAAATGTGATTCACCACATTAAAAAAATTAAAGATAAAAACCCCATGATTATATCAATAGATGCAGAAAAAGCACTTGATAAAATACAGCACCCATTTATGATAAAAACTCTCAGCAAAGTGGAATTATAGGGAATATACTTACACATAATAAAGTCCATATATGACAAACCCCCTTCCAGAAAAATACTCAACAAGAAAAAACTACAAGTTCTCCCATTAAGATGAGAAACAAGACAGGGATGTCCATTTCACCTCTCTTATTCAACATAGTACTGGAAGTCCTAGACACAGCAATCAGACAAGAAGAAGAAATAAAAGACATCCAAATTGGAAAGGAAGAAGTAAAACTGTCATTATTTGCAGATGACATGATACTATATTTAGAAAACTCCAAGATTCCACTAAGAAACTACTAGAATTGGTAAGCGAATTCAGGAAAGTAGCAGGATGCAAAATCAATATCCAGAAATTAATTGCATTTATATATGCCAATAACAAACTAACAGAAAGGGAAGTTAAAAAAACAATCCCAGTTACAATTGCTTCAAAAAGAATAAAATACCTAAGAGTAAACCTAACCAAGGATGTGAAAGACTTGTATTTGGAAAATTATAAGACACTGAAGAAAGAAATTGAAGAAAATACAAATAAGTGGAAGCACATAACATGTTCATGGATAGGAAGAATTAACATCATTAAAATGTCCATCTACCCAATGCAATCTATTGATTCGATGCAATTCTTATCAAGATTCTAATGACATAGTTCACAGAACTAGAAAAAATATTTCAAAAATTTATATGGGACCACAAAAGGCTCTGCACAGAAACAGCAATCCTGAGAAAGAAGAAGAAGTTTGGAGGAATCACGCTAACTAATATGAAACTATACTATAAGACCATAGTAATCAAAACAGCATGATGCTGGCATAAGAACAGACACAAAGATCAATGGAACAGAATAGAGAACCCAGAAATAAAAACACACCTTTATAGTCAATTAATACTCAACAGAGGGATCAAGCACATGCAATGGGGTAAATATAGTTTATTCAATGAATGGTGTTGGGATAATTGGACAGATATGGGCAGAAAAATGAAACTAGACCAACTTCTTACACCACACATAAGAATAAATTTTAAATGAATCAAAGACTAAATGTTAGACCTGAAACCATAAAAACTGTAGAAAACATAGGCAGCAAAATCTTTGACATTGCTTATAGCAATATTTTATTGATATATCTCCTCAGGCAAGGGAAACAAAAGAAAAAATAACCAAATGGGACTACATCAAACTAAAAAGTTTTTTGCATGGCAAAGGAAATCATCAACAAAATAAAAAGACAACCCACAGAATGGGAGAACATATTAACTAATATATTTGGTAAGGGGTTAATATAAAAAAATTATAAAAAACTTACAAAACTCAACCCCCAAAAAACAAATGACACAATTAAAAAATAGGCAAATGACCTGTACAGACACTTCTTCAAAGAGGAAATACAGATGGGCAATAGACATATGAAAAGATGTTCAACATCAATAATCATCAGAGAAATGCAAATTAAACAATGAGATATCATCTCACACATGTCAGAATGGCTACCATCCATAAATCAACAAATGACAAGTACTGGTAAGGATGTGGAGAAAGGGGAATTCTTTTGCACTGTTGGTGGTAATGCAGATTGGTGCAGCCACTGTGAAAAGCAGTATGGAGATACCTGAAAAAATTAAAAATAGATCTGCCTTTTGATCTAGTGATTCCACTTCTGGGAATATATGTGAAGGAGCACAAAATGCTAATTTGTAAGAATATAAGCATCCCTTTGTTTATTGTAGCATTATTTATAATTGCCAAGATATGGAAGCAGCCCAAGTGTCCATCAGTAGGTGAGTGGATAAAACAACTATGGGGCATTTACACAATGGAATACTACTCAGCCATAAAAGAAGAAAATTTTACCATTTGCAACAGTATGGATGGACCTGGAAAACATTATGTTAAGTAAAATAATTCAGTCAGAGAAAGACAAATACCATATGATTTCACTCATATGTGGAATCTAATGAACAAACTGAACTAACAGGGAAAATGTGGACAGACTCATAAATGGAGAGCATGATAACAGGTAATGGGAGGTGAAAAGGTGGAGGGATTGAGCAAAAAGGAAAAAACTCATGGACATAGACAACAGTTGGGGAAGTGGGTATAAGAGGACTAAATGGTAATGGAAAAAATACAATAAAGAGTAAATCAAAAAAGAAAAAGTGAGAAATACCTAAGGAACAGATGTGATGATTCACAATGGGACAAGTCTATTCTGAACCACTCTATTCAGTGAGAACAGTTCAAGTTAAGATTTTTGAGATACTGGAAAATTATCACATTAACTACAGGTATAGAAGAATATTTCTTATGCATTGTAAAATGCATTCCTCAAAGCAGAAAAGCTGATGGAAGGCTAGGAACTGAATGGATAAAATATAATCATATAATTAGGAGCATGTCCCAAGCTGAAAGGCAACTATACCACTTGTCTCACAGAATTAGACAGTAGATACAACTCAGTAAGATCAAGGTAAAAAATATTTTAATTAAATATATATTAACTATATCTTAAATTAAATGCATAAAATACATAATGTAGCTATCTGAAATACATAAATACATACTCATATTTATATATTAAAGAATCAGTTGGAAATTTTAAATATATTTTTAACTATTGAAAAATAAACAGGCAGTGGAAGGTATGTTTTCATTGCAAAACCTGACTCTGAAAACAAGGATTCTTTAAATCCTTCTCCAAGAACTTGTCTGTTTAAATGAAATTCAATGATACTATAATCAAATATTTAAACCTGAAAAAAAAGTTCATGAAATAGACATATATACATACATATATGTATATATAGATAAACAGATAACTGGTTAAATATAATTAATATAATACATGTAAAATATATAAATGCATTTATAATATATGTACATACATGTATGTAGATGTATATTTAAAACAGGTATTTTCATTGTTTGCAACATTTCATCTTAGAATCAGACTACGTCCAAAAATCTATGCCTCAAAACTTTAGTAAATAGCTAATGAATTCAATGTTGAAATAGGGATTAACAATATTGGCTTGGAAATTTAGGACAAACTTATTCCTATAATGATTTACACTGTTTACTTCAAAAAATAAGGGTAGGTACACATGCACAGACTCTACCAATTAAAATAAATTAGGTATTGAAATTTGGCTTAAGTTGTTAATCACAAAATTCTCAGTTTTGAACAACTGGGGCTTATACATTAGACATAAGGCAGCTTTTATACCTGCATCCTTAAACCAAAACAGCCCATATCAGTAGTAAAAATCCCTATTAAAAAAAGTAAAATTGTGTCCTCTACAAGACCAACAAAAATTGTCATCATACTGAAGCATGTGTGTACACTAACAATGCAGTTTTTATAGGCAGGTGTTTCTGGTACTAAAGTTTTCACATTAATTGAGGCTCTATTTTTTAATTTCAGTTTAAATGTGTTGCTACTGATCAAATTGATTCAGTAACACCGAGTAACGAACAAGGCCATATAAAATGTTTACATATTCTCTCTCAAACCTTTGAGCTTCAGTAAGATAGAAAGGTCTCACATACCAGAAAAGAACTTTGCATATAATATGCATTGAGTTAGGGGTTAATTTTCCTGTTGGACAACTTAATAATATTAATGGGAAGAAACTTCTTCAGTAGTTACACATTCAAAAATATATTTGGCTATACAGCAGATAATTAGCAGGATATTAAAAGTCTTTTGTTAGAGGGAGTCCTTGTTAAAAAGTCTTTATAAATTAATCCTGCCTCTCCAGGAACTTCAACACTGTATTATTTAAAAAAAAGTCAGCTGGTCCTTTTAAGTAAGGGAGTTTCCCATTTTATTTGACTTTTGCTTCTGAAATCAACACCCTGATTCAACAACCTTAATATCATTTCTGATAATGATTGAACAGAGTGATTAGATATATGGTACAATTCAGAAAGAAAATAAGATGCAGAATTAATAGCCAATTGACTTTTCCCAGGTCATCCAATCAACTACTTACAGAGTTAAAAATAGAAGCTAAGTCTCACTCCCACAGCTAGTGCTAGATCAGAGCCTGACAACTTTGCACTGCAGTTGCCTTGGCATCTCCACTCACTGCCATTACCTCCACGGAGATATCTTCCCATGAGATTCAGAGTCACTTCAAGGCTTAGCTTAACTAACATGGAGAGATGTAGGAAAACAAGTTCATAAACATTTTGGTTGTGAAATCTGAATGTAAATTTCCCATGACAATTAAAACAATAAAAATTGAAAACATTTATTAACCCTTAACCCTTACTATGTTCCAAATATTACACTAGGTTCTTTTTTCTGTTTTCTTTAATCTTCACAACACTGTATTTTACTGTTTTAAATATCAAGAAGGAATTCACAGAGGTTAAGCAATGTTCCCTAAGTCAAAGAACTAGAAAGTTGTACAGGTGGGATTCACACCATGTAGGATATAAAGACCAAATTCACTTCCTGGAAGACATGATTTGGATATACTGGTAGCCAAAACTGCCAGAAATAAATAAAAATTAAGGAGAGAAGGGACCCTGGCTGGTATTGCTTAGTGGATTGAGTGCCAGCCTGCAAACCAGGGCGTCACTGGTTCGATTCCCAGTCAGGGCACATGCTTGGGTTGAGGGCCAGGTCCCCAGTGGGGGTAATGCAAGAGGTAGCCACACATTGATGTTTCTCTCCCTCTCTTTTTCCCTAGTTTCCCCTCTCTAAAAACTAAAATACATGAGCTATTTTTTAAAAAGAGAGAGAGAAAGGGAAAGGGAGGTTTTGTGATCAACATGGTTTGAACTTAATGTTTAGAGCTTTTTGACTGACCTTGAAAATGATCAAAAGCTGTCAGAGAGCTCTAAGAAAAAGAATAATCAAACTGAACAACAACAACTAAAAAACATTGATTTTATAGTGAGACGTTTCAAGATCAACACAATTGCTTTGCTTTCATAACATTGTACTACCATTTTGTCATTTTACATTTTATTTATTAAGTAGAAATTTAAATATTTAAGTATTTTTTTTGAACAGGATAGTGACTTTTTTATTCCTAAATAATGACCAAGACCCCATTTTCCTCCCCTTACTTGATGGGCTGTTTAGTGTGAGATCATTTAAGTGTCTTATTTAATTTTTGTGGTGATATAGTGACTTTGTGCAATCCTATGATAATATTAAGGGTCCACTATAGGTAGAAAAAGTTTCAAGTCTACTGGCCAAGATGGAGGGATAGTTAGATATGCTTTGCTTCCTTGCAAAAGAAGGATAACAACAAATTTAAAAACAAAAACAACTAGAACTACCAAAGAATTGAACTGTATAGAAGTCCAGTAACCAAGGAATTAAAGAAGAAAGGTTCATCCAGACTGGTAGGAGGGGTGGAGACAGGAAGCTGCAGAAGAGAGGACCCGCAGCAAGGCACTGGCTGGTTGACTGGGTAGTCCCATGTCTGCATGAAGATAAGCTGAGAGGAACAACTGGGGAGTGAGACAGACCTCACAACCCGGGTTCCAGTGTGAGAAAGTAAATCCTCAAAGCCTCTGACTGTAAAAATTTGTGGGTGTTGTGGTGGCAGGAGAAACACCCAGTCCCACAGGAGACTCCATTGGAAGAGCTCATGGGATCCTAGAACATACACAAGCCACCCACCCGGAAATCAGCACCAGAAGGGCACAATATACCTGTGGGAAGTGAGGGAATGAACTGAAAGTAGGGTGTGAACTGAGAAAGCTTTTGTACCTTCTCTGCCTCTCTTCTACATACAGTACCCAACTAAGTGGGTTGCCCTGATCTGGAGAATACTTAAGGATCTGTCCCTTACAATGTAACAGGTGTGCTGAGACAAACAAATATGGCCCAAAGGAAATCGCAGATCAAAACTCCATAAAAAGAGCTAAGCAGTGAAGAGATAGCCAAATTATCAGATGAAAAGTTCAAAACATTGGTAATCAGGATGCTCACAGAAATGATGGAGTACAGTCACAAAATAAAGGAAGAAGTTAAAGGTATACAAATTGAAATAAAAATATACAGGGAACCAACAGTGAAAGGAAGGAAACTGGGACTCAAATCAATAATTTGGAACAAAAGGAAAAAATAAACATTTAACCAGGACAGAATGAAGAAACAAGAATTTAAGAAAATGAAGAGAAGCTTAGGAACCTCTGAAACAACTTTAAATGTTCCAATATCCAAATCATAGGGGTGCCAGAAGGAGAAGATGAAGAGCAAGAAATTGAAACCTTTTTTGAAAAAATGAAGGAGGAAAATTTCTCTAATCTGGTGAAGGAACTAGACATACACATTCAAGAATCTCAGAGAGTACCAAAGAAGTTGCATCCAAGGATAAACACATCAAGACACATCAAGGCTAAAGATAAGGTGAGAATCTTAAAGGCAACAAGAGAAAGGAGAGAGTTACTCATAAAGTAGTTCCCATAAGACTATCAGCTGATTTCTCAAAAGAAACCTTACAGGCAAGAAAGGACTGGAAAGACGTATTCAAAGTCATGAAAGGCAAGGACCTATATCCAAGATTACTCTATCTAGCAGAGCTATCATTTGGAATGGGTGGGCAGATAAAGTACTTCCCAGATAAAATAAAGTTAAAGGAGTTCATTACCACAAAGCCTTATTATGTGAAACGTTAAAGGGATTTATGTAAGATAAAGAAGATCAAAACTGCAAACAGTAAAATGACAACCAACTCACAACCATCAGTAATTGGATCTAAAAGCAAAAATAAAAACAAACTAAGCAAACAACTAGAATAGGAACAGAATCACAGAAATGGAGATCACATGGAGGTTTACCAGCAGGGAGGAGGGGGGAGACAATGGGGGAGAAAGGCACAGGGAATAAGAAGCATAAATGGCAGGCACAAAATAGGCAGGAGGAGGTTAAGAATAATATAGGAAATGTAGAAGCCAAAGAACTTATATGTATGACTCATGGACATGAACTAAGGGGGATGGTAAATGCTGGAAAGAGGGGGACACAGGGTTGAGGGGGATAAAGGGAAGAAAAAAATTGGACAACTATAATAGCATAATCAATAAAATATACTTAAAAAAAGAAAAGCCTTTAGGAAAAAGAAAAAAAAAATTAGTCGATGGGGATTTTGCTTTCTCTATGATTGTATTCTTTTTTAAAAAATAATTTATATATTTTCCATTACCATTTATCTCCTTTACTCTTTTCCACCTCCACCTATCTACCTGCCCCCTGCAATCACAGTGGTGTCTGTGTCCATGAGTTTTCTTCTTTTTTTTAACAATTTTACTTTTAGAGAGAGCAGAAGGGAGGGAACCATCAATGTGTGGTTGCCTCTCATGCAACCCTACCGGGCACCTTGCTGGTAACCCAGGCATGTGCCCTTACTGGGAATCAAATAGGTGACCTTTTGGTTCGTAAGCAGGTACTCAGTCCACTGAGTCACACCAGCCCCGGCAAATTCTTTTTCTTTTTTGCTAGATCCCACCATCTGCCCCACCACCACCAGAGCTGTCATCCTGGTCTCTATCTGTGAGCCTGTCTTTATTTTGCTTGTTAGTTCAGTTTGTTCACTAGATTCCACATATGTGTAAAACCATATGGTATTTGTCTTTCTCTAACTGGCTTACTTGGCTCAGCACAATGCTCTCTGGGTCCATCTACACTGTCACAAAGGGTAAAAGATGAGTGGATAAAACAGCTATGGTACACTTACACAATGGAATACTACTCAGCCATAAAATATGATTGTATTCTTTACAATGTGGTTGAAAACATCATGGAGATAAGATAACCACTGATTAATGCTCTATGATTAAAATCTGTGTCTTGATTTTGAATAATCTAAGGGTTCAAATCCGTTGCAGTTGAAGAAAGGAGAAAACATATGTTTTCCTGTCCTGGGTACATGGACTGTGCTTGGCTGAGTAGCTTGAACTGCTTACTAGCTGTATCTCCAACTTTAATATGTGTCTCCTCTAATTCCAACTTTACTGAAACCTCAGTAGAAAGAAAGTATGGATTGGCAGGAAACAGGAGAAAAGGTAGTCCCATCCTTAATTAGTCCTCACCACACCTATGAAGATAATCACAATGAAATTGTATAGAATACCAGTTATTTTGTAGTGGAGAGCAGGTTTTAATAACAAATGGTATTGATTCATTTTTTTGTTAAAGAAATATTTTGTAAATTCTTATAAAAAAGTCAAGTACAAAACTGATCATCTGTGATACAGAAATATTTATGCTCTTGATATATTATTGTTTTAAAATAACAGTTTACATTTATTGAGTGCTTACCATAGTATATGATACCAATAAGATCCCTAGAAATCTCAAATTTTATAAAATATACCAAGTGCCTTCTTTGCTGTCCTGCATGTTCTCTAATATGGAGATGACATAGGAAATATAATTTAGATTTCTCTTTTATAAGATCACTCCATGTCTCAACTAACTTTTATCAATGGCGATTCTCAGTAGGTACATATTTATTTATTTATTATAAAACCATTCTGTGCTGATCATATGGTAATTCTAATAAATGTAGATGGGCCACAATAGTTAAGAACATCAGCCCCATTTCATTTCTGCTTCTTCCAGTGCAGGAAAGCACATGTTAGATGATGGTAATTTCCTCAAGAACAACTCACTTTCTTGAGATGAAAGATAACTTGGATGAACAATTGGTTTGTCACAATTTATTTTTGAGTATAGTCACTTTTTAAAATAGTGCTAATGCAGCTTTTTCAGAATGAATCTTTCTAAAAATGCATTATTCTCCTGTGAATGTACCTTATAATTAAAAACCCATACATATAATTTTACTTTTCTCAACTTTGTACATATTGCCATATATAACAAATATTAAAATCCTTAACTCTTTCAAATATGTAACACTTGATAGTCCTTAAATCTGAATTTGATCTTGGCGAGTCTGACTGATTATTATTATCCCATTACCCAATGGGATTCAACCACCAATTCAGATTCAACATGATTTCTGCAAGTCCTGGCAAGATGATGTTTGTGAATGGGAGGGTATTAACATGCTGATAGTTTTTCACTACATTTCAATGATCAGAGAACCTGAGCATGAAAGATCATGGACAGAAGTGTAAGAAATGGCACAAGAGACATGACTGACTTTCTACACTGACTCATTCAGATTCTGAGTATACAATAGAAAACATGGGGGTAGGTTGTGGTGTTTCTACTATTGCAATGACCAAAAGAGTGACACTTCTACCTTCAGGTTCAAAGCCACTGCAGTGCACTATTTAAAATGTGGGCTTCTTCCAGAAATAAACCCAAGTCTTTATGGTGAACTAATATTTGACAAATGGACAGAAGCATAAAATGGAGTAAAAACAGCCTCTTTAACAAATGGTGTTGGGAGATCTGGACAGCTGCATGCAAAAAAATGAAACTCAAGTACCAACTTACATCATACACAAAAATAAATTCAAGGGGGATAAAAAGCTTAAATAGGAGTTGTGATACCATAAAAGTCCCAGAGGAGAACATAGGCAAGAAAGTCTAAGATATTCCACACAGCAATATTTTCACCGATAGTTTCCTAGAACAAGAGACTCTAGAAGTCTCTTGAAAGAATAAATGAAAGAATAAACAAATGGGATCTCATCAAAATAAAAAGCTTTTGCATGGCTAAAGAAAACTGCATTAAAATCAAAAGAGAAACAACCATATGGGAAAACTAATTTGCAGATGATACCTCAGACAAGGGTTTGATCTCCAAAATATATAAAAAACTCACACAACTCCACTCCAAGAAGACAAACAACCCAATTAAAAAATGGGCAAAAGATTTGAACATATACTTCTCCAAGGAGGACATACAGAGGGCACAGAGATATATGAAAAGATGCTCAACATCACTAGCCATCAGAGAGATGCAAATTAAAACCACAGTGAGATACCACTTTACACTGGTCAGAATGGCCATCATAAACAAAGCAACAAATAATAAGTACTGAAGATATTGTGGAGAAAAAGGAACCCTAGTGCACTGCTGGTGGGAATGCAGACTGGTGCAGCCACCGTGGAAAAAATACAGAATTTCCTCAAAAAACTAAAAATGGAACTGCCTTTTGACCTGGCAATTCCACTGTTGGGATTATACCTTAAGAATCCTGGAACACCAATTCAAAAGAACCTATGTACCCCAATGTTCATAGCAGCACAATTCACAATAGCCAAGGGCTGGAAGCAACCTAAGTTCCAATCAGTAAATGAGTGGATCAAAAAATTATGGTATATTTACACAATAGAATACTACACAGCAGAAAGAAGGAAGGCGCTCCTACCTTTCACAACAGCATGGGTAGAGTTGGAGAACATTATGCTAAGTGAAATAAGCCAGCCAGTGAAAGACAAATACCATATGATCTCAACTTTAACTGGAACCCAGTCAACAAAACAAATAAGCAAGCAAAATACAACCAGAGACATTGAAATAAAGAACAATCTGACAGTAATGAGAGAGGATGTTGGAGAGGGATAATAGGGGATCATAAGGGGGCCATCAAGGAACATATATGAAGGACACATTGACAAAGCCAAAGGGGGTAGGTTCAAGGGTGGGAGGCAGGGATGGGTAGGGCAGAGAGGGTGTGGTATGGTGAAAATGGAGACAAATGTACATGAACAGTAACACCAAAAACAAACAAGCAAACAAACAAACAACTCTGTACATAATGGATATAGTCTATCAGCAAGCTACAGGACTAGAATCTGAAAAGTGGAAAAATTAAAATAAAATAAAATAAAATGTGGGCTTCTGATTGTTTATTCAGGCAAAAATCAGAATGCTTATTGGTTTTATGCCTCATTTTTTAATGAGGGTTTTACCAGAAGCAGTAAAGATAAATGATAAGAGAAAGAAAAGGCATACCTTAAAGTACTATTGTGAGTGTCTGGGGTATATTCATGTTCTTGACACCCATCAGCTTTAGGGAGCTTACCCTTTTAGCATGTTAATGTTTAATTTGTGTAAAACATGATGCAATCCCCAGCAAGCTTGTTTCTGTTTAGTGGGACAATCTAAATCAAGACAATCTCCCTCTGAGACGGGTGGTTAAAAGTCTTGCCAATCTTGTTTATACTTCAGAGATACCAATATTCTTTAATTTAGCCTATATCAAACACTTCCATCATTAGGCATAAATTATTGTCTTTCAGGATAAATTAAAAAGAATACACTAAAGAGAAACTAAGGGGAAAAACAGCAAAATAAACAGCAGATTTACCATAATGCAGGTATTACCATAAATTTCAACTAAATTTACCATAAATTTGAACTAAAAAATAGACCAAATTTCAGATTAGGTTGGATACAAATGACCCATTGCTGGAGTTTAAAAAGCAAACAAATCAAATATAGTTATAGATGCTTCTAGTTTGCCATTTGTTGCTAGAAATCTCTACTGACATCTGCAATGCACTGTGTAATATTTCTGAAGTAGTGCAATGGATGACTGAGAGACTTGAAATCTTTTAGTACTTGTGTGCAGTATATTTCCTCCATGAACTAAAAATGAAAAAAAGTGAGAATATTGAGACTATTTCCTTGCTCAAATCATGTCAAACAGATTACCTTATATTACACATGGTTATTTATTTATTTTTTTACTTTATTGTTGTTCAATTACAGTTGTCTGCATACTCTCCCCTCCCCTCCCCCTCCAATCCCACCTCCCTTCCCTGCCTCCCTCCCCACCCTTGGTTCTGTCCATGTGTCCTCTATAGTGGTTCCTGAAAACCCTTCTCCCCATTGTCCCCTCCCCCCTCCTGCCTGGCTATTGTTAGATTGTTCTTAATTTCAATGTCTCTGGTTATGTTTTGCTTGCTTTTTGCTTTTGTTGATTATGTTCTGGTTAAAGGTGAGATCATATGGTATTTGTCCCTCACTG
>PVJI01018148.1:0-14049 GCA_004026765.1 Micronycteris hirsuta
ACCCTTCTCCCCATTGTCCCCTCCCCCTTCCCCTCTGGCCACTGTCAGATTCTCTCTTTACTCTTTGACTTCACCTGCTGCCTTTAATGCCACCAATAATAAGTATCCCAGCCCTGAGTCCCTGCCTTTTTCTTAGTCTCTACTTTTTCAATCACTTTATATCACATGAGAGTGACAGCTATTGCTACTTTGATATTTTACCCCTTATGTCTCATTGCTATGCACAGAGACAGGGCTTTTTAAAGGGAGGTGATATGTAAACATAGATATAGTAGAAAGAGAGATGTGGGTGATACAGGTAGTATAGGGAGGGCAAAAGCTGGAGTGGTTCTTTAGTGCACAGGAGGGAAGAGTTATACTGAAAGAGGTAAGGATTTGGCTACATTTTTGTTACTTTGTCTTTGAAGGGAAAGGAAACATTTTCCCTTCTGCCTTCCTAAGGTAGAATTCTGTAACTATTTATTTTTTGACAAGTGATTTGGTGGTCAGTTTTCTTTATTGTGTACCTTTGACACAGAGATGTGCTGTAACAAGAGCAAGAAAGAATTTTTAAATTCTGGGGTCAAAGACAAAACTTACTTTTATTCACTATATAATTTGGTTTAATATTGTACATAGATTGAAATTATACAGTGATAACAATACTTAATCTTCATTGCTGTTCTGAGGATGCAGTAAAATAATATGCAAAGTGATTGATTTCCAAAATCACTTTATTTTCACATTTTAGAATACCTTTTACTTTTAAAGAAAACAGAAAAAATCTGTCTTTAAGGTTTTAAAAATACTTTTCTGTACTTTCAAGTGATGAATATATGTACTATTGAAGTTGTCATAAAATGATTTTAAAAGTTACTTTAAATTTTGCTGTGGAATATATTTCAGGCACTATATAATAAAAATAGTTGTAGAATGTGGCAGAAAGCCCTTTTTGTCAAGAGAAAATTACAAACCTCTTATTCCCTCTCATTAACAGCCTCCCCATTCAGTTGCACTGGGAAAACAAAATGGTCACAGGCAGTGACTCTCCAGGCCAATTATTCTCAGTTTGGCCATCCCAGATCTCTGGAGCATCACTCGGTCATTGCCCCCAGGGACTGTAATTAACTTCCTTTCTTACGGTGACACTGTTTTATACAGCTGTTTGTGTGTGTGTCTGTCATGATCCTGAGTAGGATCTGGTTGATTTTTTGGGGGGACTAATACTTAATCTTAGTGACAATGATGTCTTAGTCCCCTTGGCAAACCAGGCAGGTTAAGGGAATGAAAATACTGAGAAAATCAGAAAGAAAACTTTCTCTGTTCTAAGAATAGAGATGGTTTGGTAACGTGGTAAAGATTTTCCCTCGTCAGATCAGCTCCATTATAGCAGTCTCTCAATTGGGCTTCTCTTTTTTGCCCCTTCTTTCCGGTTTCTCCATCACATTGAATTAAGCCATATTCCTTAAGCAGGGTCTCATTGCTTTCTCCTAAGTCTTTGCTTCCATTTTTTAAAACAATGCTCAATTATCTTAAGTTGAAGGATGAAGTCAGGTTTTTTTTTTCTTAAAAAATGAGCCTCAGCTTTCTTTCTCATCGTATTTTCCACTGTTCTTTTAAAGAATTTCCATCCTCCTGGCAACTTGCACTTCTCATCATTATCCCAGAGTGTCTTGGACTTACTTACCATTTCTCATATTGTCATGATATGATTCTTCTAAACTTATCTTTAAATATTATAATATTTACTATTTATAATAGCTCTTCTCAGTGCCACATTTACCACTTTGTCTTCTCTGATCACCAGAGTCGTAGTTTTCTTCTTCCATGTTGCTCAGGTATTCCTAAATTGTGGCACTCACTTTACTGTGCCTGTTGGATATTTACTGACCATTTTAGTAATGTCATTCTCAGCAACTAACACAGAAGAGATACTCAGTAAATACATTTTAATTAATAAAATAAATAAGAAGGCATGGTAGAACATGAATAAACAGAACTAAGACTACATTGGCCTGAGTTACCAGCTGTCTCCATAATCTACATAATGTACATAACATACTGTTTGACATGCATAAACTGTCTATGTGGTTTACATTTGTGCAGGGTTAGCAAGAGCTATGACTAAAGAATGTTAAGTGGATCTTGAAAACAGATAGCAATTTTGACGTGAATTTTTTTTCAAAAATCTTATTTACTGACAGGCAAGTATTTGAGAATTTCAGGAATTCCTTTGGAAATTCCATGAGCAACACTTCCCATCTGCCTGCAAAAGTTGCAAATGATAAGTGTTATCTTAGTTGGCCAGGAAAGGCATCAGAATAGTTTTCGTGAGAATTTATCCATGGCTTTGTGTGTAGGGAGAGGAGTAGTTGGGGAAATGACACAGTATAACTATGTGTCAGAGCACAAACTTCTTACAGAGGGAGCCTTGAACAGCATCTTCACTTAGGAGCAAAATAATTCTATGAAAAATATTCCTGAGCCCTGGTTGGTGTAGCTCAGTGGATTGAGCGCAGGCTGGGAACCAGACAGTCCTGGTTCGATTCCCCATCAGGGCACATGCCTGGGTTGTGGGCCAGGTCCCCAGTGAGGACCATGTGAGAGGCAACCATGCATTGCTCTTTCTCCCTCCCTTCTCCTCTCTCTGAAAATAAATAAATAAAAACTATACAAATAAGAAAAATATTCCTAATGAAGACTTTCAAGCCAGTGGACACCAGCACAGACATGAAAACCTAACTTAAAACCAGCTCCACTTAATTATCTCAGAATAATGGATTCAGAATTTAAAAAAATGTTTAGTACTTGGAATTGAAAACTGGGACATACAGCTAGCTGGTCATTACCATGTACCAAGCACCATTTATTGTGCTCCACATTTTGGTAGGTACTGCGTTAGGTATGTGTTACATTTATGATATCACCTAGTTCCCAGCACACCCTACAAAGGGAAGTGTTATCTCCTTTTGCAAATGAGGAAACTGAGGATCTGAGAGGTTCAGGAACTTACTCATGTTCATATAGAAAGTAAGTGATAGAGCCTGAGAGCCTGGATTTTAAAACAGGCCTGATATACTTCAAAGCCCAAGCTACTGACAGCTCTACTGTAGGTTCTCAAATGAGAGTAGCAGAAATAATGTATCTACCTTTACATTTGCACTGCATTTTCAAAAGCAATTTTCCCATTCATTATCTACAGAAATTGTGTGAGTCTGGCTGGGCAGTTACTGAAGGAGTTGATGTTTTTGAACTGAATCACTAGATGTGGGAGCTGGACCCTCCATCTGACTTTTATCTGAACCCTTCTGAACTTTGTTCCTCTGTCCTTGTGTGCTTCCTTTTTTATTCTTCTTTTTAGTATCAGAGTGCATATCTCTTCTGATTTTTCTTCTCCTGGTGTCTTCTTTCTTTTCATACTGTCTTTTTTCTTTTCATATTCTCTCCACTTTTCCTCTTCCTTATTCCTTCCTACCTCAGAATATTGATAAGATTAATGAAAATGAGTTGAGTGTTGGATGTAGTTTTGTAGAGGAAAACTATAAGGGAAAAACTACATTTGTACCTCTATGTCAAAGCAAGATGTATGTTATGAAGGGTGAGGTGCCTCTGGATAGAGATTATTAGTTATGATTCCTACCAATTTTGAGATGAGAAATATTCTTCCCTGCATGTGGAATCTACTAGAAAAGCTGCTAGTGAGAGGAGAGCATTGTAGTCTCCTCTCATTCTGTAAAGTATTTACTAACTTTCACACCTAGTTATAAACTCTGGATGTTATACAAATGAAGATTTTCAATCATTATGTTAACAGCAGAAGACTATTCAGTAGAGATCAAGGTGTTTACCACTCATATTTAAAATAATAGATCTCATTCCATCCTCTTCCTGAAATCTTGACCTCTCTAGAGGATGCTGGTCCTTTCTGTGAACATGTATTGCTTTTTCCTCACACATTCAACAAATAATTCTTTCTACTGTTTGTATGGCATATATTGTGTACTTCTCTTTTATTGTAGCTATTATGTGTGCATTTTATGTCTTTATAATGACTTATTGATTTTGTGACTAACAGAAGTTAGATGAAAAAACCTTGTGACCATTATGAACTTAAAATGTGCAAAAAGCATTATAACATAATTGAGAACTTTTATTGACTTTTGAGGAGAGTAAAATATAGAAAAGCAGAAATGATGGTGCAATAACAAACGATCCTTCATATTTTCCCATTTTTGTGTTCTTCCAAATGGGCACCAAAATAAGAAGAGTGAACAAAGTATGGCAGCAATGAATATTCTTATTTTTGTGTACAGTTTACAGTTTTGTAACATTTAATAGCTCATTTGTTTGTTGTTGTATTTAGTTAGTGTTGTCATGCAAAGTAACTTAGTGCTAATAATATGTTGTATAAATGCTGGTATTTGGTGTCACTTTTAACAAAATGCAACTGGAAAAATGGGCATTTGTGCTGCCCATCACTAGCAGAACCAGTAAGTAGAGACAGGGATAGAATCTTTATAGGTGCTCTATTCACATGTTGGCAACGTGAGAAGATGGTGGGTTATGTACCCTCAAAAACCTTCTTTAAATCTCACCTCAGGCTGTCCATTTCATAAGAAGAAAGCGTAGGTAAGGGGTTTGGAAAAACAGTTGGTTGCATTAGAATTGCAGTACAGCCATGATTTTCCTAATACTTCTTTATCCGCATTGCTGGGCTTCCCTCCCTGATGCCCAATGGCTCTGACACCATCTTCATAGCTTGAAGACCCCCTGGGGCACAAAGGCTGAATTGCTCCTGCACCTCCTGGAGTCACATGGTCATGCATTCCAGTTCTTGGAGAAATAGTTTTCCATGTGCATTAATCACTTAAGCCTATCAACTGTGACTGAAGGTAAACTCTTTAACTCGAGTTCTGCTAACAAAAATCACAATTTTAATTTTGATTTTTACTCTTCTTTCTTAAGTCAGTTTCTACAGAATCTGTAATTTCTGGATTAGGAATCCAGAGACCTGGGCTCTGGTCCCCAGTTCTGGCACTAGTGTGACTATGAGCAATTCAGCTTACATTTTTGAATCTCAGATTTTTTATCTGAATAATGGTCATTTTGGACGAGGCCCTTCTTAGATTGAAGTGTTGATACCATTGTATTGGGTGCTTATTTCCCTCCAGAAAATTCTACATGTTTTTCATTGGTTGCTGGATGTCTCTGGCCCTCTCCCAGTACCTCCAGTCATTCACCCATGCATTTTTACCCTCCCAGTCTTCTTCAGCATATCTGTGCCTCCCACAGTGAAGAGCATAGGTGGTTCCCTGTTCCCCAGCCCACACTTACAGATTCCTGATGACTGAAGAACATGAGACTAGAAAAGTGTGCCCCTTAACACTAGGCTGTAGGCTCAGAAGTTCACAGCAAAGTCGTTTGATTTAGTTGAGCATGGAGACATTCAGCTCGTAGTGGTGAGGCAGAATTGGGGTCAGGTCATAGTGAGAACTTCTGGAAATTTGGGGGTAGAAGGGTGTTTTAGGATACATGAGAACATCAACTTAATATGCATATTTTGGTGAAAAGATTCTTCAGTTTTCTGGAGCTGACTCTGCAAAGGGAGAAGAATGTTAGTAAACCTGTTCTTCTTCATCCCGGCACCTTCTAAGGAAATAAAACTTCAGGAGCTGTGTTCAGGGTTTGCACTCTACTTGGAATTGACTATGGTGGGTATTTGGACACAGAGCAGTGGAATCATCTCCACCCCATCATCTGCTCCCCTTCAAAACACAAACATGCTCCAAACTAAAAAGGCAACAACCCTTCAGTATAAGCATTAGGTGCATGTGATCAAGCTAACGAGAAAGTTCTGTTTTGCTCCCTTATATTGTCATTTGACATTCCTTTCATTTCAAAATGGGCTACAGCTTAAAAGTACGAGTGATCCTGAAGGTACAACAGACATGCATGAATTTCAGACCAGTTTGCATGGTGGTATCAAATATCAGAGCAGGTTGCAGTAAAGGGAAGGTCTGATACCTTAAAAGGATGGAGGCACCACTGAACTGGAAAAGGGAGTAGGTGGGTGAGGCTGAGGCTTTGATGAAGGGAAAGTTAATATTTCAATGTTTCCAAGTGCTGGTCATAGGCACCTTAATATATGTGAATGTGTAGAAGCTGTTTGCAGATGTATTTAACATTCTTTGTGGTAATATAGGCACACGCTTTAGCAGAATGTAGGGCAAAATCCCAAATACTTATATATATATGCTAGGCTTGGATACAAGCCTGTCAGGGCCAACTGTAGGCTCCAGACAGCTACTGAATAGTGTGGCCAGTAGAGAGCTCTGTATAATTTTGATAGAACTTTAAAAAGGGGGAAGATTCTGTGGGTGAACTTTAGGATATTGTGGTAAGTGAAATAAGCAAGTCACCGAAAGACAAATACAGTATGATTTCACTTATACGAGGTATCTAAAGTAGTCAAATTTATAGAAACAAAGTAGACTGGTGATTACAAGTGCCTGGGGGAGGGGGTGGATGTGGTTGTTTAATGGGTATAGACTGTCAGACCTGCAAGATGGAAAAGTTCTGAAGATCTTTCCACAACAATGTCCATGTACTTTATACTACTGAACTAGATGCTTAAAAAACGGGTAATGCAGTCAATTTTATGTCATGTATTTGTTTCCACAATGAAATGAAAATGGGAAGATTCGGAAGAGAAGTGAACCTTATTTGACTTGAAACAGAATGAAATTCTGTCTTTGATAAGGTACTGCATACTCCCTCTTTTACTACACCTGCCTAGTTCTGATGTTAATATTGCCAGGTTTCATTGGTCTCAAACTCAGTCTGCATCCTATCCTCTTGTTTGTTTCTTCTTAATTCAGTCCCATCTCATGTTTCAGAAACACTTCTCCCTAGATAATGATCCATTGAATAACAGCAGTTTTCCCTCAACCCTATGCTGTAAGTGTAAATGGTATGGACAGAAGAATATAAAAAATGGGCATGAAATGGAGAAGAAAATTTTTTTATAGAGGAAGCAGGGTAAGATATAATATGTATGAGTATCTAATTTCCCTTTGGAGGTAATGAAATAAATTTATTTCCACTAACTCTCTCTCTGCCTTTACAAGTATGTATACTTTCTTGCTTGTATATTCTGTTTCTTGCTGCAGGTACTTGCCTAATTCCTCTATAATTTTAGTGTATAAGAGATTATGCTGCTAGTTACAATCATGATATGACCTCTTGACTTATGTTTATACCACCTCCACCACCACTACCACCACCAGCAGCACCATCATTATAAACTTGCAAGTGTGAAGAATTGGATAACCAGATAGTTTTCATTTTTAAGGTGAATAGTGCAACACAGAAAATTAATGCTACTATCATCCAGAATAATCATCATTTCTTTCTCATTTTCTTAGTTCCCATAATTTCAGCCACAGCCCAGCTGGGTGGATAAATGGAAGGGGGAAATCACTCAGTTGTGTCTGAGTTTGTGTTTCTGGGACTCACCCCTTCATGGGAGATCCAACTTCTCCTCCTGGTGTTTTCCTCTGTGCTCTATGTGGCAAGCATGACTGGAAACATCCTTATTATGTTTTGTGTAACCACTGATCCTCATTTACACTCTCCCATGTACTTTCTACTGGCCAGTCTCTCCTTCATTGACTTGGGAGTCTGCTCCGTTTGTGGCCCCAAGATGATTTATGACCTCTTCAGAAAGCGTAAAGTCATCTCTTTTGGAGGCTGTATTGCTCAGATCTTCTTCATCCACTTCCTTGGTGTTACAGAGATAATGCTGCTCATGGCCATGGCCTTTGACAGATATGTGGCCATATGCAAGCCTCTCCACTACCCGACCATTATGAGCCCACGGATGTGCATTTTGTTTACGGCTGCTGCCTGGGCATTTGGCATCTGTCACTCTTTGTTCCAGATATCACTTGTTGTTAACTTGCCCTTCTGTGGTCCCAATGTATTGGACAGCTTTTACTGCGACCTTCCTCGGTTCCTCAGACTGGCCTGTACAGACACCTACAGATTGCAGTTCATAGTCTTTGCCAACAACGGGGTAATTTGTGTTGTCTCTTTCTTTGCTCTCCTCATTGGCTACATTTTCATCCTGTTTACTGTTTGGAAACATTCCTCAGGTGGTTCACCCAAGGCTCTCTCCACTTTGTCAGCTCACATCACTGTGGTCCTTTTGTTTTTTGGCCCAATCATGTTTATGTATACCTGGCCACACCCCAATTCACAGATGGACAAGTTTCTTGCACTCTCTGATGCTGTGATCACTCCTTTTTTAAATCCAATCATCTACACATTTAGGAATAAGGAGATGAAGGCAGCAATAAAGAGATCTTTGAGACAATTAGTGATTTTTAGAAAGATTTCATAAATAATGTTATAAGGTCATTATCATCATGTAGCCCATATCTGGGATTTCAGAGTTATTTTTTGTAATGTATCAGTAATTGATTTGCATCACGACACTGTTTAAGAAAGCTTTTATTCCCTATGAAGAATGAATATTTAGAGAAATTAAACTTTAATTCAAAACTTCTGTTGATTCATATGGGGTTCCAAGTATACGCACTAAGCATAGTAATTTCTCCCTGGTTGATGACTTTGCTTTTCCTTTTTCTGAAGATTTTTGAGTTAATATTGTCTTTCAAATTACCAATCTATTTTCTCATAATCTGTCTTTTGAGGCAACCAAGATGCTAATTATTCACTTGTAACTGATAACCACCACTTTTTAACAATAATGACTCTTTTTTTAGTCGTTTGGTCAGTTGGAAAACATTCATATCTCATTCGAGTTATTCAAGTCCATTATAAGTATCAACTTTCTCTTTATGGTTCATGAGACATACTTACTTTTGTTCAGTAGAAGAATTTTGTCTTCAGATCCTTCAAATAGTTATAAACAACTTGATTCAGGCTAGTGGAGTAGTATTCTCTCGTTTCATTCTGTTCTGCCTTTCTGCTCCCTTTCTTGCTATGCTTTCTCTTATATAATTGATATTGTCACTCAATTTTTTTTCTATTTGTGATGTAAACCCTTCTGGGAAGAACTTTGAAAAGCCAAAACTAATGACACCCATTGGTTTCCTTTACACACGTATGCATATTCAGGATCTACTGTCTCATTCTTTCATTCATCTGTCCCCCAAATTATTATTTTTCTGTTCTATATATGTGGAATTGTGCTTACTCTATATCTGAAATTGTTTTTTGGACTACATGGAAGCATCCCAAAGTGAGTGGGCAGGAATAACTATAATTGGAGAGAGAGATGAATCCAATATTTGCAGTACAAACTTACAGAAGCTTTTGTAGTGTTTCGTGAAAAATCAAGTGTGAGATTTCCAGTGTTGAACAAATGTCATTAGCCTGCTATGACCTGTTTTCCCCTTTAACTACATCTAAACAATCTTGAAAAAGTATATATTAGTAAAAACTACCCACATCAAGAAAACTAAAGGTAACAAAAACACTGGCATATTGTAGAAGGGAATCAAAACTTGAAGAAACAATGCATAAGCAGGTGATGATTGTGTTTCAAGATAATCTTTACTTTTTTAATCTTGTGGCCTTTACCTGAGAATAGATCCCAAATGCAACGCTATGGTTGCCAATATATATGCATAAAAAAATTCTAAGAGACAATCAAGACTTCTGTCCATAGAAGTGGGAAAAGTGGTCCCAGAAAGCTGGAGAGTGTGGAATATACATATAATATAAAAAATATAAAAAATATCTTTTTCTGGGTCTTCCGGCCAACATGGAGGCACAGGTGGATGCACTGTGCCTCCTCATACAACCAAAAGAGGAAAAAAAGCAATTCAGAGGGTAAGGGCAGCCAGATCTGACAGAAAACTGAACTGAGTGGAAGTCCGACAACCAAAGAGTTAAAGAAGACATGTTCATCCAGACCGGTAGGCCGGGCGGAGCCGGGTGGAGAGCGCTGGTGAGACACGGTTTGTGGAGTGATGCCAGTGGCCCTCTAGCTGGCAATTTCCCCTGTAATCGTGGTCACCAATCTTCATATATGCTGGAATACTGTTGGGTGTTCGCTCTGTTCCTCAGAAAATCAGTTAGGTGTTTCATTTGTGGGGAGGAGGAAGTGGACTCTGCTCCCCCCTGTCTTGCTGCCATTTTTTTTCTCTCTCATTTGGGCCTGAGAGAGAGAAAAAAATGGTGGCAAGACAGGGGGTAGTGCCTGGCCAAAGCGTGTGGCCAGGCACTCTGCGAGACTGGGACTGAGAATGGTGGACCGGGTGGTCCCTCATTCATGAGCGGATAGATGGGGAGGAAAAGCTGGGGGGTGGAACAGACTGCTTGGCCCAACAACGCAGGGAAATAAAGCCTCAAATCACCGATTGAGGACACCTGTGGGGGTTGAGGCGGTGGTGGGAGGAACTCTCAGACTCATAGGAGAGTTCGTTGGGGAGGTCCACGGGGACTCGGAACTGTGCAGGCCGATCCACTCAGACCGGAGCCAGCAAAGAAGAGACCAACTTGCTTGTGGGGAGCTGTGGAAGTGCAGAGAGTGGAGCAAGCTCCATTGTTTTCCCAGGCCCCACCCCCACACACAGTTTCACAACACAGCAAAGTGGGTGGCACTGCTGCCACAGACAGCGTCACAACACAATGATGTGGGTTACCCTGCCCTGGTGAACACCTAAAGCTCCTCCCCTTAAAGTAACAGGCACACGGAGGGAAAAAAAAAGGCCCAAATGAGAGAGAAAAAAATGGCGGCAAGACAGGGGGGAGCAGAGTCCACTTCCTCCTCCCCACAAGTGAAACACCTAGCTGATTTTCTGAGGAACAGAGCGAACACCCAACAGTATTCCAGCATATATGAAGATTGGTGACCACGATAACAGGGGAAATTGAACAATCAGATGCCAGACACAACCAGGAGAACCAGGGGAGCAGGCACGGCTGGACACTTTTAAAGCCAGCCAGCAGAAGTTTTTTTGTTTGTTTGTTTGTTTGTTTTCCCCTCCCTCCTTCCTATCTGTCCTTCTTTATTTTTTAAAATTCCTTCCATTTAGTATTCCTAGTCTTTCCCTCTTTTTATTTATTTTTTATTTTCATTTTTTATTTTTATTTTATATATTATTTTTATTTATTTTATTTATTATTATTTTTTCTTCTTCCTTCCACTCTCTTCTTTATCCACAGGTGAGACATTAAAACCTGGAGTTGTAAAGAGAACAGAGATAGGGTCTCTGGGTAAAGAGAACCCAGACAAGGGTCAGCCCTAAAAACAGAGACAGTCACATAAAATTAACTTTGCTACTCCAGAGAACTTGACAGACCAATTTAAGAAACAGAGGCTAGCAAGAAGAGTCTCACAAACAATGGGAAGACAAAGAAACAATCTCCAAATGAAAGGAAAGGAGGAAGCCCCAGAAAGAGTGATAAATGAAACAGAGGAAAGCCAACTATCAGATATTGAGGTCAAAGAATGGGTTCTAAGGAAGCTCAAGAATCTCAAGAAGCTCAATGAGCTCAAAGAAAATTACCAAAAACTACAGGGAAACTGTAATGAACTCACTGCAAACTATGTCAACATGAAAAAGAAATAGAAACTATCCAAAAGGGCCAAGAAGAAATGAAGAGTACAATATCTGAACTGAAGAACACAATAGAAGGAATCAAAAGCAGGCTCGATGAAGCAGAAGATTGGATCAGTGAGCTGGAGGACAAGGTAGAAAAAAACACCCAAAAAGAGCAAGAACAGGAAAAGAGAACCAGAAAGAATGAAGAGGTATTAAGGGAAATGCAGAACAACATGAAATGTAATAATATCCGTATAATAGGGATACCAGAAGGAGAAGAAGAGGAGCAAGGGATAGAAAACCTGTTTGAAAAAGTAATGATGGAAAATTTCCCTAATCTGGTGAGAGAAAAATTCACACAAATTCAGGAAACACAGAGAGTCCCAAACAAAAGGAACCCAAACAGGCCCACTTCAAGACACATCATAATTAAGATGGCAAAATTCCAAGACAAAGAGAGAATCTTAAAGGCAGTGAGGCAGAAATATGAAGTAACATACAAGGGAGCCCCGATAAGGTTAGCAGCTGACTTCTCAATGGAAACACTCCAAGCCAGAAGAGAATGGCAAAAAATATTCCAAGTAATGAGAACCAGAGGCCTGCAACCAAGGCTACTGTACCCAGCAAGGCTCTCAATCAAGATAGATGGCCAAATAAGGAGCTTCCCAGACAAAAGAAGTCTAAAAGTATACACCTCCACCATACCAGATCTGCAAGAGATGCTAAAGGGACTGATTTAAGGAAAAGAAGGGAGAGAGAGAGAGAGAGGAACACAGGTACAAAAAAAAATGGCAATGAATAAGTACCTATCAATAATAACCTTAAACGTAAATGGATTAAATGCTGCAATCAAAAGATATAGAATAGCTGAATGCATAAGAAAGCACGACCCACACATATGCTGCCTACAAGAGACCCACCTCAGGACAAAAGAACTACACAGACTGAAAGTGAAGGGCTGGAAACAAGTTTTCCAAGCAAACGGACAGAAAAAAAAAAAAGCTGGGAAGCAATAATCGTATCAGACAAAATAGACTTCAAAAAAAGGGCCACAAAGAGAGACCCAGAAGGAGACTTCATAATACTCAAGGGAAGAATCCACCAAGAAGACATCAACATTGTAAATATATATGCACCAACACAGGAGCACCCAAATACATAAAGAAAATCTTGGAGGACTACAAGAAAGACATTGACAGCAACACAATTATAGTAGGGGACTCAACACCCCACTGTCAAAAATGGACAGATCTTCCAAACAAAATATCAGCAAATATATTGTGGCATTTAATAATGCCCTAGATGAAATGGACTTAACTGATATATATAGAGCCTTTCACCCCACAGAGGCTAAATACACATTCTTTTCAAATGCACATGGAACATTTTCAAAAATAGACCATATGAGAGGACACAAAACAAGCGTCAACAAATTCAAGACAATTGAAATCATATCAAGTATTTTCTCTGACCACAAGGGACTGAAATTAGAAACCGACTCAACGGAAAAAACCCAAAACACTCAAAATCATGGAGATTGAATAGCATGCTATTAAACAATGAATGGGTCAAGGACGAGATTAGGGAAGAAATCAAAAAGTTCCTTGAAAAAAATGAAAATGAACTGACAACAATCCAAAACTTGTGGGACACAGCGAAGGCAGTCCTGAAAGAAAAGTTCATAGCGATACAGGCCTACTTAAAAAAAATAGAAACACTTCACACAAATGACCTAACCCTACACCTACAAGAACTCGAGGAACAAAAACAAAGACAATCAGTGCAAGTAGAAGGAAGGAAATAACCAAGATCAGAGTAGAATTAAATGACAGAGTCTAAAAGCACAATTCTAAGGATCAATGAATCCAGGAGCTGGTTCTTTGAAAAGATAACCAGAATCGACAAGCATTTAAGCAGGCTCATCAAGGAAAAAAGAGAGAGGACCCAAATAAACTCAATCAGAAATGGAAGAGGAGATATTACAACTGACGCCACAGAAATACAAAGGATTGTAAGACACTACTATGAAGAACTGTATGCCAGGAAATACGAAAGCCTTGGTGAAATGGAAAAATTTATAGGAAAATATAATCTTCCAAAAGTCAAAAAAGAAGAAGCAGAAAGTCTGAACCGACAAATAACAGCAGATGAAATTGAAGCAGTAATCAAAAAACTCCCAACACACAAAAGCCCTGGACCAGATGGTTTCACAGGAGAATTCTACAAAGCATTTAAGGAAGAGCTAACCCCTATCCTTCACAGCCTATTCCAAAAAATCCAAAATGATGGAAGACTCCCAAACTCTTTTTTTTTTTAAATTATTTTATTGTTGTTCACTTACAGTTGTCTGCATTTACCCCCACCCCCAATCTTGCTTCCACCCTCCCCCTTGGTTTTGTCCATGTGTCCTTTATAGCAGTTCCTGAATACGCTTGTCCCCATTATCACCTTCCCCCTCCCCTCTGGTTACTGCCAGAATGTTCTAAATTTTAAC
>PVJI01018148.1:14149-34111 GCA_004026765.1 Micronycteris hirsuta
AGAAGCACTTTATCTGCCCTTCCATTCTAAATGACAGTTTTGCTGGATAGATTATTCTTGGTTGTAGGTCCTTGCTTTTCATGATTTGAAATATTTCTCTCCAGCCCCTTCTTGCTTGGAAGGTCTCCTTAGAGAAATCTGCTGACAGTCTTATGGGAATTCCTTTGTAGGTAACTGTCTCCTTTTCTCTTGCTGCTTGCAAGATTTTCTCCTCATTCTTAATCTTGGGTAATGTAATTCTGATGTGCCTTGGTGTGTTCCTCTTTGGGTCCCACTTCTTTGGGGTTCTCTGAGCTTCTTGGATTTCCAGGAAGCCTATTTCTTTTGCCATATCTGGGAAGTTCTCCATTATCTGTTCCAAAATACGTTCAATTTCTTGGTGTTCCTCTTGTCCTTCTGGCAGCCCTATGATCCGGATGTCGGGTCATTTACAAATGTCTCTGAGGTTCCTGAGTCCATCCTCATTTTTTTGAATTCTTGTTTCTTCCTTCTGGTCTACACTATTGGTTTGAGTCCCAGCTTCCTTTTTTTCCCTATTGGTTCCCTGTAGATCATCCCTCATTATCTTTATCGTGTTCTTCATTTGTTCATTTATTTGCGTCCACCTTTCTTCCAGTTTTGTTAGCGTTTTGATTACCAGCGTTTTAAACTGAGCATCTGATAGGTTGACATTGTCGTCATCTGTTAGTTATAATTTGTTCTGATCTTTCATTTTGGCCATTTTCATTCTTTTTATCTTGGAGCACTTGTCAGATTCTTAGGCGTTCGCTGGTGCCCGGCAACCTGGGTGGATTTTTTTTGTGACGTTTCCTCTGGGGGCAGGGCCTGGGAGGGAGCAATGGCGATTGCTGATCACCTGGGTCACTTTTTTTGTGATGTTTCCTCTGGGGGCGGGGCCTGGGAGGGAGCAAAGGCGACTGCCGATCACTGCCGGCTCCTGATTACCCTCCACTCCCTAGTTCCTCACTGCCTCCTCCGCCAGTCTTGGCCCTGCTGGTTCCCACTTCCTCTCTGGATACGCCGCCTGCCTGCCGGGTTCACCCGTTGTTCAGGGTCGTGTTTTGTTAAGGCGCTCCCTGTGTATCTCTCCGGGCAAACTGCCTCTCACTCCGCTCCTCCGCTCGGTTCTGCTCTGCTTGGTTCTCCCCCACTTACCAGCCTGGTTGTACTTCCTCTCCCACTTCCTGGGTTTCGGACTTCCCTTCAGTTTGTTTCTGCCCGTTCTGGTTGTTTACTGTTCGCTATTGCGTTCGTTGTTTAAACTTTCTGGTTGTGCATGTGGTGAAGTGGGTCCACCTACGTCGCCATCTTGGCGGAATCTCTCTTTTGCCCATTTTTTAATTGGGTTTTTTGTCTTCCTGGAGTGGAGTTGTATGAGTTCTTTATATATTTGGAGATCAAACCGTTGTCCGAGGTATCATTGACAAATATGTTTTCTCGTACTGTTGGTTCTCTTTTTATTTTAATACTGTTTTCTTTAGCCATGCAGAAGCTTTTTATTTTGATGATGTCCCATTTGTTTATTCTTTCCTTTATGTCCTTTGCTCTAGGGGACATATCATTGAAGATGTTGCTGCGTGGAATGTCTGATATTTTTCTACTGATGTTTTCCTCTAGGACTTTTATGGTGTCACGACTTATATTTAAGTCTTTTATCCACCTTGAATTTATTTTTGTGTATAGTGTAAGTTGGTGCCCGAGTTTCATTTTTTTTGCATGTAGTTGTCCAGATTTCTCAACACCATTTGTTGAAGAGGGTATTTTTATTCCATTTTATTCTTCTTTCCCCTTGGTTGAAGATTAATTACCTGTAGAGACTTGGGTTTATTTCTGGGTCCTCTATTCTGTTCCATTGGTCTGTCTGTTTTTATGCCAGTGCCAGGCTGTTTTGATGACTGTGTCCTTGTAATACAGTTTGATAACAGGAATTTTGATCCCTCCTGCTTTGCTTTTCTTTCGCAAAATTGCAGCTGATATTCGGCATTACCCCCTTTTCTATAGTCCCCCAAGTCATTCCCTGATGGCCCCATTGTGACTGTGCCTATCTTAGGTCATCCCTCCCTTGAGGAATCTTACCCGTCATTGGCTCTCCACTCATCTACCTGGGGCCAAGCAGGGTGATTTAAAGTGGGAAGAGGTGACACCCCTGCTGGGAAGAAAGCTTTGACTCCTTAGAGGCTTATGGTCCCAAGGTCGTTTTCCTCAGCCTTAGCCATGGGGGCTTACAGCTTCTGAAACTAGACAGGGTTGTTCCCAACAACTACCAATCTGTACTTTTCAATCCCTTCACCTTTTTTCCCAGTCCTCTCACACCCCTCTCCTCTGGCAACCATCAGTATCTTTTCTGTATCTGTGAGTCTATTTCCATATTTTTTGGTTCATTTATGTTTTTTAGAATTTACATAGGAGTGAAAACATGTGGTATTTGTGTCTTTGATGGACCAATTTCATTTAGCATAATACCTTCTAGGTTCATCCATGCTGTTGCAAATAGTAATATTTCATTCTTTTTTTATCTATTGTATTTTTGTACCACCACCTTTTTTATACACTTGTCTAATTTTTAAATTATTTTAATTTTAATCCTTACCCAAAGACATTTTTTTATTCTAGAGAGAGTGACAGAGAGAGAGAGAGAGAGAAAGAGAGAGAGAGAGAGAAAGAGGAATGTCTATGTGAGAAAGAAACATTGATTGGTTGCCTCTCATAGGCACCTAACCAGGATTCAAGCCCTTAACTTAGGTATAGGCCCTGAGTGGGAATCAAACTCACAGCCTTTGGGCTTATGGTATACAACTCCAAGAAACTGAGCCACACTGACCATGGCTATCCACTTACCTATTGATGGGCTCTTAGGTTGCTTCTGCAGCCTGGCTACTGTAAATAATGCTGCAATGGAGATAGAGGAGCATATACCAGTATTTTTTTAATTAGTGTTTTGGATTTCTTTGACTATATACTCAGAAGTGGGAACACTGGGTCATAAGGAAGTTCCATTTTGAAATTTTTGAGGACCCTCTATACTGCTTTCCACAGTGACTGTGCCAATGTGTAATCCCAACAGTGCACAAGGATTCTCTTTTCTCCACATCCACACCAACATTTGTTATTTGTTGATTTATTGATAATAGCCATTCTGACAAGTGTGAGGTAATATCTCATTGTGGTTTTAATTTGCATTCTCTGATGATTAGTGATGTTGAGTATCTTTTCCTGTGTCTGTTGGCCATCTGCATGCCCTCTTTGGAAAAGTATCATTTATTTCTTTTAACTCATATAATCTACAAGTTATTTGAGAAAAAAGTATATTGTTAAAAATTCATAGAGAATTGGCTCATAATCTTTACTTTAGAGCATAACTTTGTATTAGGTGTATGCTGTGTACATTATGTCATTTTTCTCTTTTCTTTCTTCTTGAGGTATGTTCATATAGGTCATCTACTTTATTTTATAATAAAATATTATAACATATTAGTAATAATAACATTAATCTTTGAATATACCAAATATTTGTAAGGACATTGGGGAGAAGGAGCTACAGATAGTAGACAGTGAGAAGCTGAATTTTGGAATGTTGTGTTCAAAAAAACCTGTTGGTGTGATTTTTCTCCTGTGATGCTGTATTAGCTTCTGATTCAGAGGAGAGTCAGAGTTGTTAATTTTTGTCATATTTCTTATGATTTATACTTTTTTCTCACCATCTAATGGGAATAATCTGCTATCTGGCTGTTTGTCTCTTCCCCTTGCCTTGAGTTTTCTTCCATGACACCACAGATGTGGCCTCATTATTCCAAAGGTGGTTTATCTGCATCTTCTCTTTGAGAACCTTTTCCCTACAACTCTTCAATACTTCTGTTCCAAGTCAAGTTCACTAGTTTTGTATTCTGGTACCCACCTCTTTTTGCGACTGCTGAAATTCCTGACTATGCTAAGATCTTTAGTGGCTTGCATTTTACTTGAGTGTTTACTCTTGAGCTCTTTCCATTTTTGTTACAATACATTTTTCTTCACATATTGTAGTTTGGAATTGTAGATATATTTCCTGGTCTTTCTAAGGATGGAGCTCACATTTATGTTTTTTTTTTTCCCTCTCCTGGTTTACAAGAAAAGAGAGAAACAATTTAAGTGTGGAATATAAGAATGGAAGTATAGATTTCCGGTCAAGATGGAGGTGTAGGTAGCCACACTGCGCCTCCTTGCACAACCAAAAGAGGAAAAACAACATTTTAAAAAACAAAAACAGCTAGATCTGACAGAAAAATGAACTGAGTGGAAGTCCGACAACCAAGGAGTTAAAGAAGACAAGTTCATCCAGACCAGTAAGCAGGGTGGAGCTGGGTGGAGAGCACTCGACAAGACGCAGTTTGTGGAGCGGTGCTGGCAATGCTCCAGCTGCTCGGAGAGACCCGTGGCAGGTGTGCCTGGCCAAAACACGGCAGACACACTCGGTGAAACCAGGGCTGAGAGTGGTGGACTGGGAGGTCCCTCATTATCGCGCAGATAAAGCGGGTCAAAAAGCAGGGGGGTGGAACAGACCACGCAGACCACCAACTCGGGGAAACAAAGCCTCAAACCACCAATTGAGTACACCTGTGGGGGTAGAGGTGGCAGTGGTAGGAACTCCCAACCTCACAGGAGAGTTCGTTGGGGAGACCCACAGGGACTTGGAACTGTGCAGGCCTATCCACTCACCCCGGACCAGCAAAGAGGGGCCCAGCTTGCTTGTGGGTGGCTGGGGAAGTGCAGAGAACAGAGCAAGCACCATTGTTCTCTTGGGCACAGCCCCCACAGACAGCGTCACAACACAACGACGTGGGTTACCCCACCCTCGTGAACACCTAAGGCTCCACCCCTTAAAGTAACAGGTGCACTGAGAAAAAAAATGGACCAAATGAAAGAACGCATCAAAGCTCCAGAAAAAATACAACTAAGTGATGAAGAGATAGCCAACCTATCAGATGCACAGTTCAAAACACTGGTAATCAGGATGCTCACAGGATTGGTTGAATTTGGTAGCAAATTAGATGAAAAAAATGAAGAATACGCTAAACAAAATGAGGGAAAATGTGCAGAGAACCAATAGGGACGGGAAGGAAACTGGGACTCAAATCAATGGAGTGGAACAGCAGAAAGAAAAAAAAAATCCAACCAGAAAAGAATAAAGAAACAAGAGTTCAAAAACCTGAGGAGAGGCTTAGGAACCTCCATGACATCTCTAAATGTAGCAACATCCAAGTCATAGGGGTGCAAGAAGGAGAACAGGAAGACCAAGGGATTGAAAACTTATTGGAACAAATAATGAAGGAGAACTTCCCCAAGCTGGTGAAGGAAATAGATTTTCAGGAAGTCCGGGAAGCTCAGAGAGTCCCAAAGAAGTTGGACCCAAAGAGGAACACACCAAGGCACATCATAATTACATTACCCAAGATTAAAAATAAGGAGAGATTCTTAGAAGCAGCAAGAGAAAAGGTGATAGTTACCTACAGAGGAGTTCCCATAAGACTGTCAGCTGACTTCTCAAAAGAGACCTTGCAGGCAAGAAGGGGCTGGAGAAGTATTCCAAGTCATGAAAGGCAAGGACCTGCATCCAAGAATACTCTATCCAGCTAAACTCTGATTTAGAATGGAAGGGCAGTTAAAGTGCTTCTCTGATAAGGTCAAGTTCAAGGAGTTCATCATCTCCCAGCCTTTATTATATGAAATGTTAAAGGGATTTCAATAAGGCATAGAGGGGTATCAACAGGGGAGTGGTAGGGGGAGAGAGGGGGAAAAGCTGCAGAGAATAAGTAGCATAAATGGTAGGCAGAAAACAGACAGGGAGAGGTTAAGAATAGTATAAGAAATGTAGAAGACAAAGAACTTATGTGTATGACCTATGGACAAAAACTAAAGGGTGGAGATGGGGGGGCGGGGGTGGGCGGAAAGAAAGGGGGGGAAATGGGACAACTGTAATAGCATAATCAATAAAATATATTAAAAAAAGAATGGAAGTATAAGTTTTTTTATACAATTGAGGTTGATCTGCAGCTTTATTTTTGCAGTTGTCTAAAATTTGAATTTATGAATCTGTTAGGTAACACTGACTCTTCAGAGTCCAGAGTGCTAACCATTACACAGTGGAACCTAACATTGCCTTTTCTATAAGGAGTTAGCTGTGAGTGAAAGAGTGAAAATTTGAGAAATTAAAAAATTCACATGTAGTTCAACCTTTAATATCTGTATAATTGTGGATGAAAAATCATTTGTGATTATGTGGCAACAACAACCTGTTCTTCACTGTGTGGTGGTGAAGATTCAATAGAAAATATATAAAAGTGTTATTTTTGAGGGCAAGTTTGATCTCTTTTTCTAATATATTTTCTCATACATTTTCTCTGCTTTTTTTGCTGGACTATTGTATGATTTTATATCCAAGCATTATTCTTTATTCTTTTAAAAATATTCTATGTTTAAGTTGAATATTATTGTGATCATGAACATAGGAATGATTGATTAAAAATTTTAAAAGATCCCTGGCTGGTGAAGCTCAGTAGATTGAGCGCGGTCTGGGAACCAAAGGGTTCCGGTTCGATTCCCAGTCAGGGCACATGGCTGGGTTGCAGGCCAGGTCCCCAGTGAGGGCCATGTGAGAGGCAACCACACGTTGATGTTTCTCTCCCTCTCTTTCCCCCTCCCTTCTCCTCTCTCTAAAAATGAATAAATAAAATTTAAAAAAAATTTTAAAAGAGAACGATTTTTTATTTTTATTTTTAATGGCTCATTTTTATTGTTTTTGTCAATTAACATTTATACCCTCATACTTTCTCCATCTCTACCCACTGCCCTTCTCCTCACAATTACCACACTGTTGTCCATGTCCAGAAAAAGACAGTATTTAATGGCATTCTGGAATTCACTTTTAGTCACCATAAAGCAAAGATTTACAGTAGCATATTCTATTGCTCTTGCATTTTCTCCCTACCATGATATCATAGATTTGTACACTTGAAATCTATATAATTTTATTAACCAATGTCACCCCCATACATTTAATTAAAAATAGTTCTAAAAATGCTTGTATTTCTCCTCATTAAAAGCTTCTCTGCTTCGGATGGAACTGGAGAGATTTATGCTAAGTGAAATAAGCCAGGAGGTGAGGGACAAATACCATATGATCTCACCTTTAACTGGAACATAATAAACAAAAGGAAAAAGCAAGAAAAACAAACATAGACACTGAACAAGAGACATAAGAACAATCTAACAATAGTCAAAGGGGAGCGGGGAGGGGACTATGGGGAGAAGGGTTTTCAGGAACTACTATAGAGGACACATGGACAGAACCAAGGGGGAGGATGAAGGCAGGGGAGGGAGGTGGGTTTGGAGGGGGTGGGGGGAGGGTAGGGGAGAGAATGCAGACAACTGTAATTGAACAACAATAAAGTAATTAAAAAATATGTGACAGTATCGCCCTGGCTGGTGTAGCTCAGTGGACTGAGCACGGGCTGGGAACCAGAGGGTCCCAGTTCGATTCCCCGTCAGGGCACATGCCTGGGTTGCGGGCCGGGTCCCCAGTGAGGGCCATGTGAGAGGCAACCATACATTGCTGTTTCTCCCCTTCTCTGTCTCCCTCCCTTCCTCTCTCCAAAATAAATAAATTAAAAAAATATTAAAAAAAATATGTGACAGTGCACACACACAGACACCTCCCCACCCCCCACCCCCACACAAAGCTTCTCTGCTTAGATACACTGGGGGAACCTAAGTGACCATAGGACATGATTCCCCAGGCCATGTGATCTCACAATCCCAGATCTGTGGAGCATCCCTTGGTCATTACCCCCAGGGGCTATAATTAGCTGCTGCTCTGTTGTATATTCATTTGTGTGTGTCTTTAATGATCCTGCATTGGATCCAGTTAATTTTGGAAGAACTGTATATTCCTGAATCATTAATGATGGTGTTTTATTGGTTCCCTTGGCAAAATCGGTAAGTAGGAGGGACAGAAATAAAATGTATAGTGAGCAAATCAGCTACTAAGGTCTGTATGTTCCAGTCATGCAAAAATTAAGCTTTAATTAACTCACTGTGATGTCAGCTTTGTATGTGGCCAGTTGTCATGGATTTCGACCCACAAAATCCGTGGGGGGGACCGCCCCGATCACGTGAATCAATCTTACCCAGAGACCCGCTTGGTGATGAGAATCCGGCTGCCACGGGTCTTTCCCTCCACCTCCATCTTGGGAAAAAGACCTCGTGGGTAGCTTAGCTGGGGTTTTTATTAGAGGCTTTAGGACATATTTACATTGGATTGATTATTCATGGGATTATACAGAACAGGGGTAGGTTTACTCATTAGCAGAGCATTAGGATGTAAATTCAGGTCCGGTGGCAGACAGGACCAGGGTAATATATTAAACAGGAGACAGCAAGCCAGAATTTCTTAAGATACATCTTTGCCAAATTCCTATTAGAGAATTCCCATTCCACAGACATGATCCACACTTGCCCACACGGGAATCACACGGAGCTGCGCTCAAAACGTGTAAATTCTCAGGACTGCGTGTTTTCACACATGTGGAAAGAATCCCCACAGCCAGTTGCTGCTGGCAATAGAGAAGGATGGAGCAAGAATCAGGCTCATGAATGAGAGTCAGTTGAAGGTATGAGGCAATGTGTAAGGGAACCTGTACATCTTACCCTCAAAGAATGAGAATAAACCTGTGGAAGGATATCAGGGAAGACTCAGAGTTCAGCCTATGACTATTCATCTTTCTTACCAAGTTTCCCAACAGTTTGACCTCTTATTTTTAATTTTTAGTTTTTTGGATTCATGTGCCCTCTTCTCTGGCCTGGGGTTACGGTCAGCCTTGCCAGCTGGTAGGTGTATCCAATGCCTAAAAACCTTTCATCGTTTTGTAACCTTCTGGCTCACTTTTGATTCCACTTTCCAGCCCTCGTCATCCTAATGGTTACGGCTCTTTTTGACTGATTGGAAGCTGTTGAACATTGTTGGTGTGTTACAACAGAGTATCACGTAGTGCCTCTGAAAACTGTCATCCACCCTCTAATGGGAACTTTTCATTAATTCATTCTGTGACAGCTCTATCACATTTATTATATCCCTCATTTATTATATTACTCATTTATTAATTAACCCATTTATATTAGTTATATTGTATGTCCACAATATCCAGGTTGAACTTCCCATTTACAAGGTGGAAAATTGATGTGAATTGCTTTCTCAACTTCTATTTCTTCTCCTTTATCATCCCACTTTCCTCAGTCATGAAATTACTCTGTTTCTTGTCTTTCTCCTGTGTTTTTCTCCTTTATTATATTAAAAAATTTAATTAATGAACTTTATTCTTTAGAGCAGTTATTAGTTCACAGAAAAATTGAACAGAAGGTGCAGAAATTTCTCATATACCCTTGTTTTCACTCACCCACCCTTCCCTTCTATGAACTTCCTTCTCCAGAGTAGTACATTTTTATCACAGATGAACCTACACTGACACGTCATTATCACCTTGATATTGTATATCTTATAGTTGTTGACAAATGTATAATGACTTATATCCATCAGTGTAGTATCATATGGAATAGTTTCAGTTCCTTACAAATCTTCCATGATCTCTTTGTTCATCCCTCCCTCTCCTCTAATGCCCTGGCAACCACTAGTCGTTTAACTATCTCCACAGTTTTGCCTTTCCCTAAACATCATACAATTGAAATCAGTCACAGAGTATGTAGCTTTTCAGATTGGCTTCTTTCATTTAGTAACATGCATTTGTTTCCTTCAGGTCTTTTCATGGCTTGATGGCTCATTTCTTTTTAGCACTGAATTATATTCATTGTCTGGATATGCCAGTTTATTTATCCACTCACCTATTAAAGAACATTTTATTTGCTTCCATGTTTTGTCAGTTATGAATAAAGCTGTTGGAAACATCCATGTGCAGGTTTTTGTGTGGAAATACATTTTCAATCCATTTGAGTAAATATTGAGGAACACGATGGCTGAATCTTGTGTTAAGAGTATGTTTAGTTTTGTAAGAAACTGTCAAACTGCCTTCCAAAGTGGCCGTACCATTTTTTTCACGTTCAGTAGCTTTCTGTTCCTGCAGGTCCACATTCTGGCTAGCATTTGTTGTCAGTATTTTGAGTTTTAGCCCCATCATTAATTCCTTGTACCCTCTTCTTTGTTGGCTCCCTATATTTATTTAATAATTCTTTTCTTTAGTACAAGCTTGCTTTCTTTATTTTTTCACATTTTTTATTGTTGTTCAAAACAAACAAGCAAGCAAAATATAACCAGAGACATTGAAATTAAGAACAAACTGACAGTAACCAGAGTGCAGGTGGGAGGAGTAATGGGAGAAAAACAGGGATGGGTTTTTAGGAACACGTACTTAATAATTCTTTAAAGAAATTAAAAAAAATTTATTTTATTGATTATGCTATTACAGTTGTCCCATTTCCCCCTCTGTATTCCTCTCTGCCCACACCCCACCATTCCCCGCCCTTTAGTTTTTGTCCGTGAGTCATACACATAAGTTCCCTGCCTTCCGCATTTCCCATACTATTCTCGACCTCACCCTGTCCATTTTCAACCTACAATTTACACCAGCTATTCTCTATACTTCCCCCCCCCCACTACCCCTTTCACTCCCTTGTTGATATCCCTCCATGGCTTATATAAATCTGTTTAACATTTCATATAGTAAAGGCTGGGTGATGATGAACACCTTGAACTTGACCTTATCTGAGAAGCACTTTATCTTCCTTTCCACTCTAAATGAAAGTTTTGCTGGATTGAGTATTCTTGGATGTAGTTCCTTGCCTTTCATGACTTGGTATACTTCTTTCCAGCCCCTTATTGCCTGGAAGGTCTATTTTGAGAAATCAGCTGACAGTCTTATGGGAACTCCTTTGTAGGCGATTGTCTCCTTTTCTCTTGCTGCTTCTAGGATTCTCTCCTTATTTTTAATCTTGGGTAAGGTCATTATGGTGTGTCTTGGTGTCTTCCACTTTGGGTCCAACTTCTTTGGGACTCTCTGAGATTCCTGGACTTCCTGGAGGTCTATTTCCTTTGCCAGATTGGGAAAGTTCTCTTTCATTATTTGTTCCAATAAGTTTTCAATCCTTTGGTTTCCTCTTCTCCTTCTGGCACCATTATAACCAGGATGTTCGAACATTTACAGATGCCCCAGAGGTTCCTAAGACTCTCCTCATTTTTTTGAATTCTTGTTTCTTCATTCCTTTCTGGTTGAATGTTTTTCTCTTCCTTCTGGTCCACACCATTGATTTGAGTCCCAGTTTCCTTCCCATCACTATTCCCTGTACATTTCACCTCATTTCTCTTAGCATATTCTTCATATTTTCATCTAATTTGTGACCAAATTCAACCAATCCTGTGAGCATCCTGCTTACCAGTGTTTTGAACTGTGCATCTGATAGCTTGGCTATCTCTTCGTGGCTTAGTTGTATTTTTTCTGGAGTTTTGATCTGCTCTTTCATTTGGGCCATCCTTCCCTTTCTCTGCACGCCTGATACTTTAAGGGGCGGAGCCTTAGGTGTTCATCAGGGTGGGACAACCCATGAGTCTCTGTTGTGAGCGCCTGTGGTGGCGGGGCCTGAGACAAAACAATGGCGCTTGCTCCACTCTCCACCCGCTCCCAGTCACCTTATGCCACACCCACAAGCAAATTGGACTCCTCTGCGCCAGTTCCCGGGTGGGTGGGCCCGTGCAGATCTAAGTTCCTGTGGTTCTCTCCAATGAACTCTGCTGTGATGCTGGGATTTCCTCCCGCCCCCACCTCAACCACCACAGATGTTTTCAATGGGTGGTTTGAGGCTTCATTTCCCTGCGTTGGTGGGTTGTGAGGTCTGCTCCCCTCCCCAGCTTTTCCTCCCGGTCTATTGGCATGTATATGAGGGACCACCCAGTCCATCAGTCTTGGCCCTGGTGGGTCTAGGTTGGCCAGCTGCAGACTTCTCTTGGTACGCCAGCTGTGGGACTCTCCGTGCAGCTTCAACATTGCCCCCACTGCTCCACACACAACACCCCCCTCACCGTGTACTCTCTGCCAGCCGGGCTCCGCCCTGCTTACTGGTCTGGATGAATGTATCTTCTTTAACTTCTTGGTTGTCAGACTTCCAAACAGTTGGATTTTCTGTCAGATCTGGTTGTTTTGGTTTTCAAATTGCTTTTCCTCTTTTGGTTGTGCTTACCTACATCTCCATCTTGGCCAGAAGTCTGTACTTAATTCTTAAATATCTAGATTAATTTCCAATGTTAGGCACAAACTAATCTCTGCCATCTTTCTCACTTTATTCTCTTCTGTTCTCCAAAACAATATCTATGCTGTGGACACTCTGCATACTTTGTTATTAACCTAGTGAACACTAAACTGACCTATTCTTTATATTTTACCACCTGGTTAAAATGACTTCTTTAGACATTGTATTTACGTGTTATAATAGTTACTATCTCTTAAATCTACACCCAACTGCCACATCTCTTATACTTCCTTTCCTCATCACTATAGTTATTTATCTCCACACTTCTCATATGTTAGAGGGTCTATTCCACTTCCACGATATGCATCACCCAATGTCTGGTGTATATTTACATAAATATTAGATATGGATTGACTTTATACAACATGGTCTATGTTGAAGTCTGACACATAGTAAGTAAATCTATTTTATTTATTTATTTATTTATTTTTTAAGTATACTGGCTATACAATCTTACATTGGTTATATTGGTTTAAGGTGTACCACATGGTGATTAAACATTTTTACTCCTTACAGAGTGATCATTCTACTAATTGTTATTTGCTGACTTTTTGATAATTGTCATTTTGAGTGTTGTGAATTGATATCTCATTGTGGTTTTGATTTGCATTGCCCTGATGAGTAGTGATGTTGAGCATTTTTTCATGTTTGTTGACTATCTGTTTACATTCTTTGGAGGAATGTCTTTTCATGTCCATTTTTCAATTGGATTGTTAATTTTTGTTATTGAGTTATGTGAGTTCTTTATAATTTTGGGTATAACCCCTAATCAGAAATTTCATTTCAAAAAATATTTTCACAGTCCGTAGGTTGCCATTTTGTTTTGTTGATTTCCTTCACTGTGAAGAAGCTTTTTAGTTTGATCTTTCTCCTTTGTTTATTTTTTCTTTTGTTTATCTTGCTCAAGGGGATGTGTCCCAAAATATATTACTCATACTGATGTCTGGTAGTATACTTCCTATGGTTTCTTCTAGGATTGTTATGGTTTAAGGCCTTATAAGTAAATTCATTTTAAATTAACAAAGTGAATAAATGAGAAATTAGGCTAGGAACAGAGCATAAGTAAAACTTTGGTCCTGAGTAACCATCTGACTTTATAATGTACCTAAAATACCTCTCTTTTTTCCACTTATATAATTAAAGTGAAAATAAAAACTAAAGAGTTTGTACACCTCATGCAAAAGACAATTTGGGAGAAAAGTCTGTTATCCTCAGCAGGTGGTATTGTATGGTTTGGCTTCCTTGCCTTGCTGATGAACACAAATGCACTCCTTCAGAAATCTCTTGAAGTCCCTGTCTTGGCCCCTTCGTCCTCTTCTCCTCCCATTTATCCCGAATGAAAAGGAAAATAGTCAGTGTTATCTGAAGTGGTCAGAATTAATATGTTTTAAATATGAAGAATTGAAGTTTATGGCATTAGATTGTTGGGGATAGCAGTGGTGGAAGGGACACAGCCTCACTGGGGCATAAAGTTTCCTTCTGTACCCATCAGGCAGTCTTTGATTGGAATGTCCACTAAGGAGCAAGATTGTTATTGGGAAATATACTTAAATGATTGGATGCAAGTGCACACATGAAGGCTTTACCTCAAACTAGGTCTAATTTCAATACTTGAGAATAATGGCAGAATCTGAATTTGAGGAGTGATTTTCTATACTTGAAAGTCACTCATGTAGATAGCGGTCAATATAGAATAAATGCCATTTATTGTGCCATACTATGTGCTAGTATATCATTTATTTATGTATTGTGTCATTTATTTCCCAAACACCCTGAAAGTGAAGTAGTATTATCTCCATATTATTAATGAGAATCTGAAGTTCAGAGAGGTCAAGTAACTTTGTCATGCTCACCTAACAAATAGTGGTGGAACCTGGGTTCAAACATAAGCTTGGTTGATGTCAAAGTCCAAGTCTTTAACCACTCTGCCATAATGTGTGAAAGTCAATATGTGAGTTTTGTATTTGTTGGATTGAAAAAGTTGGAAATGAAAATTTGGAAATGATTTCTGGACTCTGGAATGTGATCATAAAGCCGTGTGATAACACTGCCATGTTCAAGAACCACGTACTGTTCGAAATAACTGTACTGTGACCCTCAGTAACAGAAGCCAACTGGAAAAAGAATACTTCTGGAATGTAGAATACACAGAAAACACACACCAGGGAGAGCTTCAGGTGCTTGTTGTCTATTGTTCTGTGTTCCCCTTCTCCTGCTAGGTGGCATTTCTAGACTCCTCACATCATATTAACAGTTCAGATCTATAGAGTGAACTCTAAACTGAATCTCACGTGTATATCATTGTGCAGCATAAAAGGAAGTCTTTCTGGTCATGACCATGTGTGGTTGTCACAGAAACTCTGTGATCTGAGAGGGCAAGTAATGAGCAACTGCTTTTCTCTCCTTCCTTAAATGCAACCCAATGTCAAAGACAAGAGCAGCGCTGAACCGGTGAATTACAGGTGAGAGCTTGATGTTCTCTTTAATTTACTTGGGTTCTCAGAAACAGAGGCTACCATATTTCATCACCTGAACCTTATTCAGCTCTTTCTCTTTTCTCCTGAACTCATTTTTTATATCGTGCATCTCTTTTCTAATTTCCCCTTCCTGCATCTTTCCCATGTTTTAAATCTTCATTTTTATCCTTTCTGTTTTATTTTTTCTGCACACCAGATTATTCCATAGACTTTAAGTTGAGTGCTGGTTCTAGGTTTGGATTTGAAATACTATCTCATCCCCAGCAAGAAATCTTTCATGAAGCTTTAGGAGCCTTCTCACTGAGAGATGGATTCTCTCTCACTGAGAGTCATGGATTCTATACATTTTTAAATGAGGAATTTTCCCTTATGCCCGTTAAAACTATTGGAAAAGGTGACTGAGAGAGAACATAATCAAGAATAATACAGATCACTGACCTGAAGTCTTGGCCTTACTACAGGCTGGGGCTATTAATAAAACCTCTCAATAAAGAACAATATACTGACTTTCTATAGATACGTAAGTATATAATATGGGCTACATGCATATGAATAATGACAGTTAATTATAGTGGGTAACTTCATGTTATATAATTCAAGGAATTTTCCTTACATTGTATGTATCTTCCTTCTTTTGCCTGTTCAGTTCTCTCTAATTCCCAAAGAGCTGGATCAATATCTATGCCCTGGTGTAGCCTTCCCTACCTGCTGTTGCTGACATGAATAACTTTCTACCTCCACATCCTAAAACCCTTACCAGATATTCACCTTACTATTCACTTTACATGTATTGAATACCACATTAGATTGTATTTGGTATGTGTGTAATTCATGTATTTTCAACTGTTTTCTTGTTTTGTGACTTGCAGGAGTTATCAAAAGAACAAATAAATATGAAAGAAAATATTCAACAAAAGCTACAAGAAGTAATGGGGATTTTAATTGAAGTTTTAGGATAATAAACTTTATAAAGACCAAGAGGATGGGCTTCTTAGCAACATCTCCTTAAGTTTTTTAACATTTGTAGAGACAAGTTACAGAACCAGCAAAATAATGATCTTTACACAAATCATAATAGCAGGAAAAGTAATCACTTTCCTAAATACAATTAACTATGTATTGTACTAGTCAAATGATCTTTAACTAGGCACCCATGTTATATTTACTTGTTAGCCTGTTATATAATTTAGTATTAATAATGGACAGTTTGCAAGTGTCACTAGTTTTAGTTTTAATCAGGAAACAATCACTGTTTTCAATTTTTAAAACTTAATTACTTTCTCTAGTATTTATAGTTTTGGAATAAAATCAAGGGATTTAACTTTTGGTGTTCAAATCTGACAAATGTGTGAATCTGGGAAACTCAGTTTATTTTGCTGGGTCTCATGTTTTCCATCTGACTGGTGACCACATGAAAAATGACTTTTATATAATTCCATGAAAATGTTCTTCTCATCACAATGTGGACATGTGCTTTTTCTCACTAAGGCCTTAGATCTTTTTCAACAGCTACTGAGTTTCCTGGGTCCCTCCCTGGCGTCTCCATCACCTCCTGTCCATGCACACTCTTCCCATCAGTGCTCTCCTGCCCTGATGAGCAGCATATGTGGTTCTTCCCTGCCCCCCAGCCCCCACTTCAAGCTCCAGGTTTCTGATAATGGAAACTGTGCACCTTGAGATTGGCTCAGGAGGTGACAGTATAATTACCATGTGTAAGTGAGAATATAGTGGCATTTGTGCCAGTGATGGGGATCCAGAATGGGGATCAAGACAGGACAGCCTCTGTGAGTTTTATGATCTGAGATGAGTGATGGTATCAGTCATAAGGCTCTTTTTGTGAGAACGTCTGGAGTTGTAGCTGCAAAAATGAAGAATGTCAATATTCCTGTTGTATTGTATTTCATCAACTCCTAAAATGATTGACGTGTATTAAATGTTTTCAGAACCTACTCTCTACTATCAGGAATGATTGAGGTGGGTATTGGAAATTCAGAAACATAACACTGTTCTCTGCTCACCCTCCATATCACATATTGTTGGAATAAATGTAACAATCGTAAACCTAGGGGACACACTGTAACCGCCCCCTGGCCACATATTGGAAAAACTAATTCTGTTTGTAAAGTTTATAATCTGTAACTAACTCGTTTTGTAACTTCTCTGCACCCTGCGTTCCCACAGAACTGCTTGGTAATTAACTGCTTTGATCAACCTCAGTAATCTCCTTCCCTCCACTGGCAGGGAACACAGCCAAGCTTAGCCCCAATTAGACCCTGTCTCGGGAGAGTAACCAAGGAAACTTTATCTAGTCCCGGGAACAGCTGCCTCTGTGAGCTCATGCCATCATGCTATGACACTGCAAGTGATATATGCTTCCGCACCCCTAGAAACCTTATCTTTTCCTATAACTGGTCTGCTTTTTGCTTCTGTGAACCTGCTTATGAGTGATATATGTTTCCGTAGCTCTATAGAATGTATATAAATTAGTTCTTGCCTTTGTTCGGGGCTAAGAATCTGGGCACTTCGGACTTCCCCTCTGGGCCCGTGTGCATGTAATATAGTTAGTGTCGTTTTCCGCCACTTCTTTGTGTGTGTGAGTGAATTTTCCGTAACAATATAAGTACAGCACACATTAAAGGACTAAATCTCCAGTGTTACATTTTGTATTTTATGAGTTATATCAAGAAGGAAGCTTGTGTGCCCTAATAAAGTATGTCTTATTAATGTTCGATATTCCTTATTTTTATAATCATAAATCAAAAGCATAAAATAAAAACTTCCTTGAACATAAAATGTCTGAATGTATTTCAAAGTAAGCAGGGTAATATGAAATTTTAGCACGGGTTACCATGCAGGCAGCACTCAGTACTTTAATGGGTTGGGGGATGGCAGTGGACATAAAAGATGTCACCAAAGGTCCGAGGATGCAGACAAGTGTAATTGAAAAACAATAAAGTAATTATTTAAAAAAAATAAAATTTAATATCTCAAGAGTTCCAAGAGTTCCAAGAGTTCAGTTCCATATACATGAAGATCCTTAATACCTTCATGTATATGGACTGAAAAAAATCTGTTCGCAGAGCAACTTTATATTTTGAGTGGCTATGTTAGGCATGTGCCTAAGCTAAATTCTGATGAAATCTTCCAAATACATATTTATTAGACCTGAAGAAAACCTTACATCACTAGGAGACACACATTCCTTATGAAATCTTTGCAGAGGGTTGAGGCCAGCTTGTGGCTTTGTACTTGTGAAAAATTGTGTGGGAATTAGCGGCACCCAGGATAGAAGTGGACATGATAAAGGATGATGGAAAATAGTGCTGGTTTGATTTTTTTATTAGAGTCCACATAATTCTCTTGTTCTACTATATTTAGGGGCTCTCCAATTTCACATACACCAATCTCTTTGTTCAGTTTCAAGTTTCAGCCTGTCCTAATTAAGTCTCCACTCCTCTCAAGAACTTTTCACTCCAGGTGATATAGCCCATCAGTTAATAATGTTTTCCTCTTATTGCTGCTTTCTGTGAGTTGTGAGAGCAAAATATAAAAGGAAAATTTCATGAGAATATACGTAAAAGCAAGATGGAATCTGTTGAAAACAAGGAATAGTCAATATCAGAAGTGATTTAATCAGGTGATGAATATCATGACACTAATGAACCTTTTGTTCTTGCTTAATCTGTTAATTTAAGAACTGAACATTGCAGTGAGAATTTTGGTGATAGGTTTCAAATATGTTACAATGCATATATTGTAATATTATAGTGACCTTTGTGTTTTGTTTTTGTATATTTGAGGAACTGGATAGCTATATACTTTTTATTTGTAATGAGAACATTGACATTCTTCGATGTATTGTCATCTCTGTAATTACAACTTCCTCTTCATTTTCTTAGTTCTCATAAATTCAGCCACAGCCAAGCTGGGTGTATCAATGGATGGAGGGAATCACTCAGTTGTGTCTGAGTTTGTGCTTCTGGGACTCACCCATTCATGGGAGATCCAGCTTGTCCTCCTGGTGTTTTCCTCTGTGCTCTATGTGGCAAGCATGACAGGAGACACACTCATTGTGCTTTCTGTGACTATTGATCCTCATTTACACTCCCCCTTGTACTTAGCCAGCCTCTCCTTCATTGACTTAGGAGCCTGCTCTGTTACCTCACCAAAGATGAATTATGACCTTTACAGAAAGCATAAAGTCATCTCTTTTGGTTCGCAGCCTGTGCTCAATCCACTGAGCTACACCAGCCAGGGCTTAAAGTCATCTCTTTTGGAGGCTGCATTGCTCAGATCTTCTTCATCCATGTCATCGGTGGGGTAGAGATAGTGCTGCTCATGGCCATGGCCTTTGACAGATATGTGGCCACATGCAACCTCTCCACCACCTGACCATTATGAGCCCATAGATGTGCATTTTGTTTACAGATGCTGCTTGGGCCCTTGGCATCACACACCCACTGTTCCAACTAGCATTTATTGTTAGTTTTCCCTTCTGTGGTCTTAATGTATTGGATAGCTTTTTCTGTGACCTTCCTCGACTCCTCAGACTGGCCTGTACAGATACCTACAGATTGCAGTTCATGGTCACTGCCAACAGTGGGTTTATCTGTGTTGGTTCCTTCTTAATACTCCTCATCTCCTATGTATTACCCATGTTTACTGTTTGGAAACACTCCTCAGGTGGTTCATCCAAGGCTCTCTCCACTTTATCAGCTCACATCACTGTGGTCCTTTTGTTCTTTGGCCCAATCATGTTTATGTATACATGGCTACACCCCAATTCACAGATGGACAGATTTATTGCAATCTCTGATGCTGTGCTCACTCCTTTTTCGAGTCCAGTCATCTACAGTTTTAGTAATAAAGAGATGAAGGCAGCAATAAAGAGAGTATGCAAAACTTAGTTATTTACAGAAAGATCTCTTAAGTGATAAGGTTAAGGCCTTTTCACTAACAATGGTGTAGCCTTTGATTTCTTTTTTTAAAAATTATTTTATTGTTGTTCAATTACAGTTGTCCGCATTTACCCTCCCCCCACCCCACCCCAGGCAAACCCACCTCCCTCCCTTGCTTCCCCCCTCCCCCTAGGTTTTGTCCATGTGTCCTTCATTGCAGTTCCTGAATACCCTTGTCCCCCTTCTCCCCTTCCCCTTCCCCTCTGGTTACTGCCAGAATGTTCTAAACTTCAATGTCTCTGGTT